>JAQZBX010019434.1:0-33799 GCA_029593785.1 Cabassous unicinctus
CATGAATCCAGTTTTCTAACTCCCATCCAGTCTCTGATTTCCAATAATCTGGCTTTCTCAGTAACCTATGACAAAAGACATTCTGTGCAAATGTTAAAAAGAAGGACTGTTTTCTAGCCTATTCACACAATTAAAAAATCCATGTGGAAAATTCTAGCAATGTTTAATGTATACTGAAGGATGTGCATATATCTTACTTTTTCATTTTCTTCATGTATCTCATTTTTCATTTAATTTCTATTGTATTACTTCAATTCAAAAATATTTAACCCTCTGTATGTTAACAGCTACTGCACCATCATTTATTTGCTTAGAGTTTGTGCACAGGATTTTTTTTTTTTACTTCAAGAAGAGAACAAAGATAAAATATTGCATGAGCTTCTACATGGTGGGAAATTTTTTAAATTAATATTTTAAAATACTTTTACAATATCCACTTTGCAATTCCTATAGCAATTTCTTTTTTTTTTCTTTTTATTGCTATCCTATAACTTTCTTTTTCGTTGTTGTTGTTGAAGTTTTTTCTTATCTCCATAGATCTATGATAGCTACTCTCTGATTATGTTTTTTAATCTTTGAAAAGAACCCTTCGTTCTGAGATCAGCTATTTGTTACTGGAGAGTAGGGAGAGCCTGGGAACATGCAATGGAATGCAGACTGCCTAAACCATCCTTTGCCCTGTGGGTGTGGCCCTCTAAAGGACCAGCAGGAAGCCTGCTTTGATAGTAGTGAAGTCAAACGTGGCACAGAGACTTACAGAGTGGTTCTGGGCTTACTTTCCTGTGGCTGTTCAAAAGTAGCAGTGTAAAAGTTGATTGCTACAAAATGGTTTTCCTCATCCTGTAGCTTAAATTTAGTTTCCCCAAAAGCAGACACTAAGGCAGGCATATGGGTACAATTAATTTATTTGGTAGATATCTCTGGAATCATCTATAGGGGAGTGAGAACATGTGACAAGAAGGAAATTAAACTGATACAGAATTTGTGGTCAGATTACTTCTGTAGGTAATTCTGGACAGTGTAGAGAATCCCTCAGAGATACCCTAACAGAGGGGCAAGGCAGCTGTGGCACTAACACAGCAATTCCTTTCTTCATTGGTTGTTTCTGGAAGCATTAACTTTATTACTTCTTGCCTGCCTTATACATGCTGGGCAAAGATTCTAAGGAATTTGTAGTTGGCAGCCATTGGATATGGAAATGATAAATATGAAAGGGAAAATTTGAGGTATTAACAGGATCTACCACAGGGTAGTATGTACCACCTGGTAAAAACTGGTTTTCTGTATATCATTTTGTTGGTTCCCATCTCCTCTACCTTTCACAATAATGAATAGAGCTTTAACCATCACTCTGGAAGTCTGAATTGCCTTCCAGAACTCACAGTTCATGGAGACCAGCAATGGCTGAGAATTTCATAGGCTTTTTGAGAAATTGAGGCTATTTTGTATATCAAAATGTAATGTTCTTTCTATTTTAAATGTATGGTGTTAATTTAAAAATATTTTGATACAGAAACCCATATTTTATCATTGTTCATTAAAAGTCTCTCATATTATCTTAACATATTTAACAAGAAAGATATTTCCCTTCTAAGGATTGTTTTCAATATGTCATAAATGGAATACTTTGAAACATTTAAGAAGTATAATTGCTAATTAAAACAATTTCTTTTCTTCAAAGTATTTGGAACATTTACTCACCTTTTCCCCAATTAAATTGGTAATTCTGATCAAGGGGTATGCTGGAGCTAATAAAAGTTTTTTGTTTTTTTTTTAAATTTCTCTACCTAAGTTTAATTTTGATAAACGGTCATGTATGTTTATAACAACATACAGTAAGGGTCAGCATATAATGGTTTTAATAGTAACTTTTCTAGTTAGTGGCATAAATCTTTTCAGGAATGCCTATAGGAAAAATGATTTACTCCAATAATATTTCTGAATGATTAGGACATTGAATCCTTTCAAACAGTTGCAAATCAAGCAAAAATATATACAAGATACAATTTTGTAGCCTCAAATATTCTAAGTATTAGAAGATTTATTTTTTTGAGCCTGACCTATTATAGGATTACGGTAATTCACATACTGGTATAGTTGGTAAAGGATGATATGATCACACATCTTCCCATGTTTCTTATATTTAAAAGCAATTATATTTCTGATGAATTTATTTTTTCAAATATTCTGTCCCTTGAAACATAAATGATATTGATTAGCATCATCTTTCAGCAAATTACAGAAAGAGAAATGTTTATAATAATGACTAATATTCATTGAAGGCTTTATCTTTTGATGTTCTAACTCTATTATGTATACTCATTTATTCTATTCTTATAACATACCTAGAAGTTAGGGACTACTATATTATCCCCAATTATTAGGGATGTTATACAGAGATGTTACACAAGAAGTAATTGTCAGAGTTACACTTTCAACTAGGCCATGTAGGCCCAGAGCACAGGTTCTTAACCAGGACGGGGCTCTGTTACCATATACTCAAGCTAGACTGGGAAGTCTAGTTCTGTATTTAAGCACTGATAGCAAGTAGTCTGATTTTGAGAACAGACAGGATACTTTCCCTCTTTTTTTTTTCTTTCTCTCTTTGGCTAGTGACCTTGAAAAAAATTGTCAAAGATTTATTGAGAAGGCTACTCTTGAATTCATAATCCCATCTCATAAAGTCTATCAAATTTATTTTTATGAGTTTTGCTTTTGAAGGAGAAAAGGCACAACAGACTTGAGAACAAACAGAGTAATAAATTACTGTTAATTTGACAAATCTTTGTCCATGTTTAGTATCTCTAATATATCTTGAGTATATCTTGGGTCTAGAAATTCAGATGAAATTGATTATGTCATTAACCTGACCCTATAATTTATAAGAATAAATGCAAGAATGTAGAAAACTATCATGTGTCAAAAGAATATTCAAATAGATAATATTAGATCCATGATAAAGACCAGAACCACCCAAAAGAATGTTCTGAGATGACAGAAATACTCTATAACTTTGTTATCCAATGTGGTAGCCAATAACCATATATTACTATTGAGTGCTTGAATAGTGTCTACTACAACTAAGGACCTGTACTTCTTAAATTTTTTTAAATTACCCTTAATAATTAGAAACATGCATTTAATATTTAATTGATTTTGATACATATTCACCAATAATAAATCATCATGATGTAAAGATGTAAGTTCAAATATCCAAAATTCTAATGACAGATGACTAGAACTAATAAAATGTCTAATTTATATTAAATTAGCATATTAAAAGGAAGAATTCAAATCATATGCATTGTCAGCAAGATGTTGATGAGGAGAAAACCAAACAGTAATAATGTTCACTATAGTCCCATCATGTTTAAAAATGAAAGGAAGGAAGGAGGGAGGGAGGGAGGGAGGGAGGGATGACATCCCTGGATAATTTATGCATCTGTCATATTAATTTTCTATTGCTGTGTAACAAATTATAACAAATTTAGTGGCGCAAACCAACACCCATTCTTGTCTCACCATCCTGGTTTTCCTACTGGATAAACAGGGGACTGCTTTGAGCTCCAGAATGCCATCTCACAATACGGTAGTTTATTTCTTCCATGCCATCAGAAAAACTTATCTTTGACTTCCTGCCATAGTTTCAGCTGGAAGACAATGTGTCTGTGGATGCTGAGCCAGGAGTCCCAAAAGCCAAGCGAGATGGTGCCACCTTGATACTGCCTTGACACATCAAGGACTGAAAACATGACAGGTTTGCTTCATTGAGCAAAGCTGGCCACTGTGCCATTCAAAGACAAACATGAGTGTAACACTTTGCCTCTCCCTTTGTACCCACCTCCATCTGCACCTTCTTGAATAATAATAATACTTTTTAACAAATGGTCTTTAGTAGGTGGGACTGAAAACTCTGTCTTAAAAAGAGACCTAAGGCCATTTGCACTCACCAAGTATGCTGGGGATTTTCAAAAAAGTGAGAAACTCAAATTCACATCCTTGTTGGATATGGGTACCCAGGTCACCATCCTACTGAGCCTCATGTAAATGATTCTAAAGAAGAAAAATGTTCTTTAAAACAAAAGAACATATTTTTTCAAATATTTATCTCTCCTCAAATGTAAGCTGTGACAGCTCCTTGCTCTGTCTGCTAGGTTCCATTATACTCTGCATGATTTTACAAGGATAGACCCAAACTTGTAACAGAATATATAGCTTTCTATTTTTTTCAACTCCAAATTTCAGTCATCAATTTTGCCAGTATCCTCAGTTCCTGAGAGACAGTTGCACAAAATCAGGAAATTCAAATAAATAAACACTTTGTGATATCAAATCTTTGTATTTTTTTCCAATGGAGAAAAATAGTCATATATATTGTAAAAGCATGATATTTTACAGAAATACCCTGAATGAAACTGTCAGCACAGTAAATGACTTATATTTCCATAAGTATAAATAGTATAGAAAGAATGAGAATATAAAGTTAGACTAAAGTTTTTCTGCTGCTATCCATTTTTATTTCATCAAAACCAAATAACAAAGAAATAAAATTACCAGATATAATTTATCTTTATTTTGATATAACTATATGTAATATGATGCCTTATGTCTTCTACTCACGGGAATGCTTTTGATTCAAAACTTAGACCTTTAAATTAATAATGATTAAAACATTGTGCAAGATTATAAACTCAATTTTATAATCACTTGAATAATGGTTTAAGAGAATCATTTGCTTTTTGACACTGACAATAGCATAATGTTTTCATAGCATCTAGTATTTTCCATAATGACTGTGTAGGAATGTAGAAAACTTTGCCTTGTTGTTCTGTATAATCAGAGTTGGCACATTTTACTTCTACTTTACCATGTTAAAATTATCTGTCTCTGTGTATAAATTCTTATATTTAAATAGGGATTTTTAGAAGATTAATGTCAAATGAAAGAAAAATTATTCTATTTCAATTAGTCATCAAGCACCCTGAAAAATTCTAAATTTTTAACTATTCAGTTCCTGGCTCAGATTAAGTTCTTAATAGTTGTTGAAAATGTAAAACATTTTGGTCAAATTTAAGCCATTTGATGAAATTTTAAATTATTTTGTAGAGATATTTATGTGAAATTTATATAGCCATCACTTTTGGGTTTTTATTTACTTTTTACAATTTTTATCATGAAATGATTTCAGATAGATAGAAAAGCTCCAAAAATAGCTCAAAGAATTTCCAAACATTTTTCACCTGGATTCTAAAACTGTTACCACTTAATCATCTCTGCTTTATCTCTACTTATCTATCTATGCAGATATATTTTCATATGCATATATTTATATTACACATACTAATATATGTATTTTTTATGAAACTTTTGATAATAAGTTGCAGACATGATGTCTCCCTTCTAAATTCTTGTGGGTATTATGTTTCCTTAAAACAATGAAATTATCTTCTATAACACAATAAAGTTATCAAAATAGGGAAATTAATGTAGACACAATAGCATTATCTCATCTCCAGACTACATTATAATTGCACCAGTTGTCCCTCTGATGTGCTTTTTAGAACAAGCACTTTTGGTTCAGGAACTGATCCAGTTTTATAGGTGCATTTGGGTATGATGATTCCTTGGTTACCTATAAACCGGAATAATTCATGCATCTATCTTTCATAATCTGGATATATTTATGAGTACAGGCCATTTACTTTGTAGCATAGCCCTCAATCTGGGCTGATCTGATTAAGTTTGTGGATATTTGGCAGGGAAATAACAGAAGTGCTGGTGTCATCTTCTCAGTACATCAGAAGATACAAGGTGCCTATTCGTCTGTAACATTTGATGTTAATTTGCATCACTTGGTTAAAGTGGTGTCTGCCAGGTTTCTCCATTTTAAAGCTAACTGTTTGCCCTCTGTTATTATGAAATATCCTATGGAGAAAAAGTTGAAACCTTGTAAATGTCCTCTTTCTCATCTTATTTTCACCATCTAGTTTTGGTACCCGTTGACAATTCTTGCCTGAATCATGAGTACTATGGTGGTTGATAAATGGTGATGTTTTAGTTCCATTAATTCTCGGAAATTATTACTTAGAATTCTAGGCTAAGGAAGCAATTTCCTTCATCATTTATTTTTTCGTTCAGTCATTTATGTATGTTTGTATGGACTCATGATTTCCAATTTTAATGTGTTTAATCCATTCCTTTCATCATTTTCTTTGATGTTCAATTTGTCTCAGAATGTGTCAGAGGGAATTCATTCAAGTTGACTTCTGAATTCCCTCAATATTATCGTGTATTATATATATATATAGATATATTTTTTTTGTGCAGCAAGATGTTCATGGCTACTTTCCAGGTCCCAGCCTTGGGATCAGCTATGTCTTTAAGGAACTTTGGTTCTTGGAGACTAGTATTTATAAACTAAGATCTGAGCGTAGCATTGCTTTCTGGCCTTCTCAGCAGTTGAAGAAATGGAAGGGTATCTACATCTATCTAGTTAAGATGTGTGTACACACATACACAAACACAGGTACAAATACATAGACACCTCACTAATACACATACATCTTTTCTATCTATATATATATAGTGTAAATAAACCCTATGTGTTGAGCCCTATGTTTTTGTTCCAACATCAGTGGGTTCAGGCTAGCTTCCCCCTTTTAATATTAATACGCCTCTTTCTGATATTGGGAAATCTGGCTTTTATTATCAACAATATGTTACTTTCTCAAGCTAACAACATAAACAATTTATTTTAATAGTTGAAAACCCATACTACTGTGAAAGCAAGCCAACAAAGTATAATGCAATATTTGCATATGGTTCTATTTTTGTCTTTAACTTGGATTATGTAGTCAGAACAGAGATTTCAAAAATGCTTGGGTAGGTTCTTCTCCACACTCCCCACCAGTAATATTATATTTCTCATTTGTCATATATTTAAGTTATTGTTTCCATTTCAATTCCATTTTTGGGCCTACCATTCTTACTGATTTTCATTTACTTATTTATTGAGTAAATGAAACATTAGAGTGATTCCAAAAGTAAAAAAACATACAAAGAAGTATACTCAAAGTTGTGTCTCCCACTATCCTTTCTATCTTTTCCTAACCCCCTCCTGTAGGTAACCATGCTCATTAGCTTTTGATTGATCCATACTTTGTTTCTAGGTGCACAAATGAGCAGACATATGCACAGAATTTTTATTTTCCCCTTTTTCTTACAAATAGCTGGCATGCACTTTTTCACATTTCGCCTTTCACTTAAAAATATATCATGGAGAGAGCGGATGTGGCTCAGCAGTTGAGCACCAGCTTCACACATATGAGGTTCCGGGTTCAATCCCCAGCCCAGTACCTCAAAACAACAACAACAACAACAACAACAACAAAAATCATGGAAAGTACTCCATTTCACTTCATAGACATTCCTCTCTCTTTAAATAGATGTATCGTACTCCATTGTATGGAGGTACCATAGTGCATTCAACAAATTTCCTACGTATGTGCAGTTAGGATGTTTCCAACATTTTGCAGTTACAAACTCTGCTGCCATTGCATTTCATAACCAAGTACATATGGATTTTGTGTTGTTGCAGGTGTAACTTCAAAGCAAATTCCCAGGTGTGGTCTTGCTGCGTTAAAAGGGGTTTTAGTTTCCCACAATGCCATATACCAGAAATAGTTCGGCTTTTATAATGGGAATTTATTAGGGTAGAAACTTACAGTTCCAAGACTATGAAAACGTCCAAATACAGGATGCTGTCTCACTGACTTGCAACTGTGGCCACAGGCACACGGCAGCATCATCTAAAAATGTTTTCTCTCCAAGCTTAGCTGTGAGTGATCAGCCACATGGCCAGCAAAATGCTGGTCCACTCGTCTCTCCCCACTCCTCAGGCCTGTGTCCTTAGCTTCTAGCTTTTCCCATGAGCCTGCCCTATCAGGGGCCTCTTTCCCTATCTCTGTTGTCTCCTCCGTGCTCTGTTTACTCCAGCCTCCAGGACCTCTCCTTCTGTCTTTCAGGCTTTTTTCTGAGTGTCTCTGCTTTTAGTCCTTCATTTATAAAGGACAGCAGTAAGAGGATTAAGACCCACCCTGAAAGAGGTGGGTCACATCTTAAATTAAGATCCTATTTGCCAAATCATCCTACTTACAATGGGTCCACACCCACAGGAATGGATTCACTTAAAGAACATGCTTTTCTGGGGTCCATACAGCTTCAAACCATCACGAAAGGTAAATGTATATATAGTTTTAACTATTGCCGCACTCTCTTAATGGCAGTTTTAATAAAATATGCAAGCCCTTTAGCAACTAGATGGCTTTCTAGGACAAAAGAAAGTATTCTATTGTTTTTCATAGATGTCTGAATTTTGTCACCACTTTCATAGCCAAGTGCATTATATTTTGTGCAGCATTTTAGTTCCAATGTAGCAGGACCTATGTCTTATTCATTAGTTTTAACCCCTCAACACATGGAGCAGAGTGCCTTAAAAGCATATATATTTCTAAATAAAGGTATTTTAATTGCTCCAAAGTGGAGGAACATTATTTGAATTACTAATTTTTCCCTTCATAATTTTCTGTCCTTTGGAGAAAAATGTAATATATATATTATATATATATATAATAAAATGTAAAAATGTAATATATATATATTATATATATATAATCTGTTTATGAATGTTTATGAGTCAAAATGGTTATTAGAAAATATTGACGAATGATAAAACTCTAATGAAACATATGAGATTTCTACTGCCTGATTTCAAGTCTTGATATAAAGTTACATAAATCAAGACAGTGTTACTGGCATAATAACCAAAAGGTGGAAAAAATGGAGCAGACTAGATGCCAGAAATACAACCTCATACTTATGTTCAGCTGTATTTCGACAAGGAAGAGAAGAGAACTTTTTCATTTTGGTCCTTCCATGTGACCGAAAGGAGAAGGATCCAATAGCTAAAGCCCCGGGAAGAGGGACAAGCCCTATGCCAGCCTGCAGCTGAGATCAGATGAAGCTGAGCCCATGCAGCCTTGAGAGGAAGAAGACCTGAGAGACCAGGCAGAGATCACCTGCCATCTTGCTTCAACATGTGGCAAAACAGACTTTGGTGAGAAATATCTCTGCTAGTACCTTGAGTTTGGTGAGAAATATCTCTGCTAGTACCTTTAGGGCTTGTAATTATAAGCTTTTACCCCAAATAAATACCCTTTATAAAAGCCAACAGATGTCTGTTACTTTGCATCAGCACCCCTTTGGCTGACTAATACACACGCTAAGAGGACAATGTATAAAATTTTAAAAATGATAATTAGATTTTATAAACTTAAATTCTTTTGATCCTCAAAAGAATGTAAAGACAAAACATAAATGATAAAGGCCCTGTATTCAGTATACATACAGAGCTCAAATGACTATATAATAAGACTAAAATTACATATAAAAATGGATGAAAGAGTTGAAAAGACATTTCAACAAGGAAAATATTTGATTGGCTGCTAAGCACATGTAAAAGATGCTCAATACCATTTGTCGTTAGGAAAATGCAAATCAAAACTACCATGAGATACCCTCCATACCTACTAGGATGACTGTAATAAAAAAGAGAAAAATTACAAAATGTGGTGAGAATGTGGAGAAACTAGAAACTCCATGTATTGCTCATTTGAATGTAAAATTGTACAGTCACCATGGAAACAGTTTGGTAGTTTCTTAAAAACTAAAAACAATTTTGCCATACAAATCAGCAATTCCATTCCTTGATATCTGCCCAAGAGAAATGAAAACATATATCCATTCAAAGACTTGTATATTAATATTTATAGTGAAAGCAGTTCAGCCAACCATTATCTATCTAGTGAATGGCTAAACAAAATGAGATAAATCTACTGTATATTCTGCCAAAGTAATTGCAGGGAGGTAAAAGTTGAAAATGTAGGAGAGAGTTTGCACCAATAACAGAGAAAGTTCTCTAAGAAAGTGAATGGCATAGGGAATTCTAGCACAAAATAAGGGATTCACCCAAATTAAGGAACAAGAATGGGAGAAAGTGGAAACAGATGATAGTACTAGTTTAAAATATCACTTCAAAAACGATCTATTAGCAATAAGTGAAAAGCAGTAAAACAGCAAGAACGACTTACTAATAGTCTGAGCATTAAATTCATATTCCCTTCTTTATTTTTTGTCAGTATAATATGTTCACTCTTTTTAAGAGTCAAGATAAAGCCCTTGACAAATTTATATAAAAATTGGTGACAGGAAAAAATTAAACAAATTGAGTATCAGCAAAATTTTATTTGAAAAAATAGATACAAATTACCGATTTTTACATAATGAACTAACAGAGCCGTGCTATTGCTATTGTTAGTAATTGGATGACTCTATGAAGAAAGACAAAATGTCATTTGAGTCAATAAAATAATTTGAATGATAATACATTGCTAAGTTCAAAAGATCATCTAATCGAAAACTGAAAATGAATCTTTTTTTAACTTAACACATATTTGAAAGGTAGTAAGTCAAGAAGATCAACATTCAATGAGAATACCCAGCTGACTGAAAATATCTTCATTACAGTTAATATCTTCATTGCTGAGAAGATATAAATAACTTTTACTATGTTAAACATATTTGGATCACCCTGTTTCTACAAAAACTTAGCTTCCAAAATAGGGGAGAAATTATATTCAGACATTATTTTCCAGGGTTGAATTTTTCTCTCTCTCCTTTAAAAAGGCAACATCGTTTCATAAGAAAATATTACTAAGTCAAACATTATTTCTACAGAAACTTACCTAATATTACGACATGAGAAATTTGATTGCTGGAATATTCCCATTGAAATAGTATATTTATAAAATCTTCAAGGAAAATTTGTAAGTATATTCAGAGTTTATGAAGGATTTCATCCATTCCACATAACATGGGATTGACTATTTTGGGATCTATCTAGACTTTCACATATTTGCCTTAGTAATCATACTTATGTTAAACACTGTTTAGGACGTTTGGGGGTAAAAAATTAAAATGCCAGATCGGTAATGTTCAATTTTCTTGTGTCCCTCAAAATTCATGGGCTTTTCCTATTTACCATCCATGTGCACAAGCTCCTTGCTCTTCAATTTCATTTCCATCAAGAAACTCTATCTTAAGTGAATAACAATCATTGGTTTAAAACTTGAACCTGTATTTACTTATTTTAAAAGCAAGCAAATGAATTGCAAAGTTCCTTACTTAACTATCTTTTGAAGCAAATTTCCTTTGGCACATCACACAAATCACTATGAGACATCAGTGTGTCAGGGACATGACTCACATCTGTTGTGTAAAGGAATAGAAAGCCTAGAAAGTACTGTAGGAGACAAGTCACAAAATATGTTTATATGTGGCTTTCTTCATTAAAAAATTATTGAAGTATAACATTTATACATGAACATATATAAAAAATAAGTGTATAGTAAAAGTTGTGAACTTAACAAAACAAACATGCATAACATAATTTAGGGATCCCATACATCAACCCACCACCACCACCTTGCATTGTTGTGAAACAGTTGTTACAAATTATGAAAGAGCATTGTCAAAATATTACTACTAAATATGGTCCATATCTTATATTTGGTGTAATTTTACCCCAACCCACCCGATTATTAACACCCTCTATTAGTATTATATATTTATTATAGTCCATGAGAGAACATTTTCTTTTTGTCCTTTTAATCATAGTCCATCTCCCACCACTGGATTCCCTGTGGTATACAGTCCCATGCTTTGTACAATCCATTCAACGGGTACACTCAGCGGCTTTCATTTTTATCAGAGTTGTGCTGTCTTCACCTCAATCAAATTTTAGAATATCTTCATTACTCCAAAAGGAAAAATCCCATAGACCCTTATACCCACCTATTGTTGACACTTAGAAATGATATATCTTCTTTGCCATTGCTGCAAAAATATTTCAATATTACTCATAACTATGGCCCATGAGTTATATTAACTAATTTTCCCAAGTATCAGCATATTCTTAACACTTTGTAAAATAACTTTCTTATATTTATACTATTAGCTGCAATCTTCATCCACCACCAAAATCACTATGTTATACCATCCCTAGATTATCCTCTAGCTTCCTTTCAATTGACATTTACATGTGTTTCAATCCATAAGGAAAATTATATTTGAAACCTTTTGTGTGATTTTTCAGACTGAGAAAAACGCAGTAAAAAGTTATACTTAGTTAAGTCTACATAATATGGCAATTCAGTTGAAGGGTGTCATTATTTTATGGTGAGATTTAAAAGGAACTGATGCCTATTTAGTCTTGTCAGTAAATTACCCACTATGTGCAGGAATGGGAGTAGAGAAATACATACCTTTTTTATGCCGTATAGTCTATGGTAGCTGAAAATCTGATGTTTTTTAATGGAGGAAACATGAATTTTCCTACCACTTAAATACAATGAAACTATCTTAAAATGTTCAGATAATTACCAGTGAGATGTGGTCAGATCTTAATTTTAGTGCTATGTGGTCATGTATTGCTCTACATGTTGCATATGTAAAGCATGTAAAATCAAGTCTGGTTTAGATGATTTTTTTTTCAGTGAATAATATGCTGACATTATAGTTATCAAAATAATTGAAAAAAATAAAAATAAAACCAAAAATGACTCTACTAACCTGACATAGTAATTGAAAAGGAACTTATTGTTTTTTAAAAAAGGTCATAGATACATTCATTTCTCTAAACTTATCTTTGCTTGCTCTAAAGGAAAAAAACATTTCAGGAAACTGCCAACTATTTATTTGTTCTAATATACATGTGATTTTATAGAAGGTAGATGGTTAAATGTAATAAAGAGAAACCATAATGTCTTGTTTGACTTTATCTCTATAAAAACACTAGGGAAAAATATTTCAGCTTTGTGTGCCACTGTTTCCTGCATAGTAACATGGGAGTAAATGAAATACAGGAGAATTTCTTATGTTAGTATAAAGAATTTCTCCAATTATATTAATCTAATTTTTCTCAACAAATTATTCAATAGACAAGTATTGCTGGTCTTTACATTTCTATTTTATGGCAATATTTTTTAGTTCATTCATCAAACACATATTCAGTGCATATTTCTATACTAATTACTGTACTGTACAATGTGGATACAGAAATAAAACAACTTTTCTTCAAAGAGCTAATAAGAGACAGAAAGTTACATTGTGTACACAGTGCTCACATGCTGAAGTAGAAATAAGCAAATATAGAATGGAAACTCGCCAGAAAAGCTTCTAAATTAGGGTGGAATTATGAAATCTTCCTGACAAAATTCCTTCTTGACCTAGAAAATGAGCAGGTAAACAAGAGAGGTGACATTTTATTAGAAATAATATACCATAAAATCTAGAATGCTGATTAATCAAGAATTTCTATGCACTAGATTTTAAGAATGATTTCCAGCCTCATAATAGATTGAAAGTAAAATGCTTTAATTTCAAAATAGGAACAAAATTCCTGTTGTTAAACCTATTTTAAATAACAATTTCATTAGTCTCAAATTCACCTAAAAATCAATGTTGACATTTTATCTCATGTTATGCATATTCTGTAATCTGAAAAGATTTTCACTTTGTGACTTTTCTTTATTAAAACACATATTCAACAGGCTTTAATTTAAATACTAATATTTTAGAAAGAACATTATTTAACCTTATTTTATGACATTTCATACACTAACTATCTTGTCCTGCTCATGTAAAATGATTAAATGCACTCGTTTCTGATATGCTAATGACTGACACACAAAATGTTAAGAGTGTTTCAATCATTGAAAAGGATGAAGCTTTGGCAATGAGATGCAGGTGCTGGCTCAGGCAGTAGGATGATGAGATAGCTCTCATTTCCTCCCCGTTCTGCTTGGACCACATATCACCACACAAAGTGATCGAAACTGGCACTTATCCCATGACTTTAAATATTTTGCCATTTGTCAGTTTTAAGGCTGAATGTACTTGATGGTATGTATATACGATTTCCCAGGAAATTGCAACTATATTATTTCAACTATGCTGAGTAATTTATCTCTAGGTATCACTATCACAGCATGGTTTCTGTGGCCAGTGAATATCCAGAAAACAGGAAGTTTGAGTGACTGTGCTATCTTTGTCACAGGTTCATGCTACTAATTGTCAGCATGTGATTTAAAATGTTAAATATTATCATTTCATCACCAAGTGTGAGGATAGTTGTAGGGTTCTTTGTGCTCCATTCAGCTCAAAAATTGACATAAGTTTTGAGGGGGAAGGCCTTTTGGAGGTGCATCTGGGGATTTCTGTGTATCCAGTCCTGAAGCCCTACGTGGCATTGTGGCACTGCAGCCCTACGCGACAAAAAGGAGCTCTGCTGGTTTCTCAGACTTCCAGCAGCTACGCTGTGCCTGGGCCGAGAGCATGGAGTTGTTCATCCACGGGGCCTAGACTTGGCAAAGATCCCAGGCGCAGATAAAGTTCCTGAAGTCATGCTGAGATGCTTCCCACTTCTGTATTTTTTACCCTTCAGTCCTTGTTGCTTCTGTGTGTCTTTCGGTATTTTAAAATACAGAAGCTTGGGACCTATTAAATAGAATCAATTCCATCCAAAGTCTAATCTTTTTGTATGGTTTTTCATCTCATGTAATATTATCTTACAGTTATTAACATAGTTTTCAAATTAATTTGCTCACATCTCTTACTTGCATTTCACACTACCTTCCTTGGCTTTATTTTCTTTCTTTTGAAGTTCTTACTTTAAAAATTCTTTTAGTGATAAGACAGTGGTAGTAAATGTAAAGCTTTTATCTGAAAATATCATTAACTCACCATTATTCCTGACAGATAGCTTTGCTGAATATAAAATTTTTGTTGAACTATATTCTCTTAATGATTGGAAGATTTGGTTCCTCTGCATTCTGGCTTCCATGCCTGCCTTTGTGAAGTCAGCTCTTGGTACAACTGCAAATCTTTTGATTATAACCACTATTTTCCCTCTGACAGTGTGTGTATGTGTATGTGAGTATGTGTGTGTTGATCCATTCAATTACGAAATGTGTAAGTGTGGCCCTCATTTTATTTATTCTACTATGTATACGTTAGGGTTAATAAATCTATGGAATCCTGTTTTCATTCAGTTCAGGGGGGTACACAGTTTGTAATTCTTCATGTATAACCACTACAATTTTTCTTATTATTTTCTGGGGGTATACTTTGACATATATCTGATCCTGTCTTTCTATGCTACATGTCTCTTAAACTCTTTCATACTAACACATTGTCTACTTCTGCTGCGGCAGATAACTGCTTTAGAACTGTTCACTAAGTCTTTTTTTAGCTGTATCTAATCTTTTGTTGAATCTATCCATTATTTTTTAAATTCCACTAGTGAGTTTTTCAATTCTAATATTCATTAATTTTTTTCAAGAATATCCAGATATTTATGATAGTCATTTTTGTATTCATTTTTAAATCATATTTTATTTCTTCAAATATAAATATAGTTTTATTTCTAAAATTGATACCTTCATTGTATACACAAATTCCTTCACATATATATGTTTTCGTAAATATTTTACTAGTTCTCACTCACATTTACCAATTTCCATGTTTGACAGATAAAGTGGGTTGAATTGCTGCTCCCAAAGAGATGTTTTCAAATCCTAACCCCAGCTACCTGTGACTGTGAACTTATTTGTAAATAGACTCTTCGTGGATGTAATCAAGTTAAGGTGAGGTCTTACTGGATTGGAGGGGCCCTAAATCTAATGACTGGTGGCTTTATAAGAGAACGTGAAGGAGATTGAGGCCCAGAGGCACAGAGGAACCACAGAGTGAAGAAGGCCACGTGGTAACAGAGGCAGGGAATGGAGTGACCCAGCTGCAAGTCAGGAAAGCCCAAGGACTAGTGGGAACCCGCAGAAGTTAGGAAAGGGCAAGGAAAGGCCCTTCAGACACAACACTGTCTGGCTGACTCAGTGATTTTGTACTATTGGCCTCCAGAAAAAATTTCTGTGTTTTAAGCCACCCAGTTTGTGCTAATTTGTTATGGCCACACTAGAAAATTAATATAATTTAGGTAAATTTTTGGAAAATATATTTTATTGCACTTAAAGTGTGATAATGCTTTGGTACTATTATGAAAAGTCTTTCCTCCAAGGGCTGTTTATGTTTCCTTCCGTCTGGGAGGAGAGGGGAGCAGGGAGAAAGCTTGCCACCAACCTGGGACCTCTTGAATCAATCAGAGATTCTTTTAAAATTCATAGTGAATGAGAAAAATCTCAGGGGTTTTCATCAATAGCAAATATAATATTTAGTAGGATGATGGAAGTGGATTTTACAGCTTCTTCTCTTGACATACACTTCTCCAAAATGCTGTGTTTTTTAAAGCTTCCATTGGAAATGCAACATACCAAGTATGAAAAGAAACTTTAACTGTGGGGTTATAACATAAATTTTGTTTTCTTGGATTAAAAACAAAATGATTACAGAAAGTTTACTTAGTTTGTTAAAAAAATAAAAACAAAAACATGAGCCATTAAAATATAGTTCATATAAATTTTCCAAAGTTTTAGGTTGTGATTTTGTCTTAGAGAATTATTTAGGTTATCTGATGTTCAGTTTTATTTCATATATGTATGAAAGGATAAAATTACCTTCCTTCATAAGTTAAACAGAACAGGGTATAAATGTTTTCAGGAATGGATTATCATCGTTTTCTTTACAATCTTTAATTTTCTTTAATAATAGCTTGTTTATTTTTATATCAAAAGTTGATAACAATATCAAACAATATAATATTGCATTCCACACTTTAAAAATTTCTTATAATACTAGAAAATGTATAATTATTAACCAATCCCAATCGTACATTTTAAAGTTTAAGTTATTTAAATTGTTATTGACAGATAATATGCCCAACATTTTTATCGTAGCATATTTTCATTCTTGACTTCCAAGAAAATTTTTGCATCATGACCCTTAATCTTTAGGAGCACTTTCATTTTATATGGTAGAGAATAATATGGTCAGGGTAGTTAGAGGCTCAAGGGTCTAAAACTTATAGGTGTTGGGTGGGGCTTCCAGAAAGTTTGAATGAACAGTGCAAATCCTCTCCCTGAAAAGCAATGATAAAGCTAGATAAAATTGTCTACACCAATCACTTCAGGACTCCAGTGATTGCTCAAAAGCTTAGATCCAGTTGAGAAGCTGTTATTCAAAAATTCGACTGAACATCAATAAGAACCTTAGGAGTCTGTTGTGGTTGGCCTGGGGCTGCTCTGGTTTCCACCCTCTTTCCCATAATTAAGGCAGAAATTCTTACAGGACAGGGCAGGCTGATTTGCTGTGGAGCCAAAGCATAGCAAAATCACACCCAGGGGTGCTATTGCAAACAAAGCAGGGCAATCCAGAAAAATCGGAAACTATTTGAGCAAGTCAACTTGCAGCCTGCCTGAGGTAGTGATAATGGGTGGGGGACAGCAACAAACTGGAAGATGAGCCAGAAAACTCACAAATAAACCTGGGAATGAAAGAGCCGTAGTGGACTGGCTCATATATCCTTAGTGGTCTGGAAGGTGAAGGCTGAGTGCTTTGGCAAGGCTATGAGTGGGTTCAGGGGAGAGCAGAGAGGATCTTAGAGGAGGGGTTCTTAACCAGGGGTCCATGGACCCCTTGGGGGTCTGTGAGCTTGAATTGAAAAAAATCAACTTATCTTTATTGTCTCTGACCTCTAACTGAACTCTAGCATTTCCTTTGCTCATGAGTGTATGCAATAAATTCCAGTACTATTCATTTCATATCACTGTACAGTTTTATATCTCAAAAAATCGCTTACACTCATCATACTTTGAAATTACAGTAGTTGTTAGACCCAGCGCTAGTTGAGTGTCATAAAACTATCCACTGCTGCATTCTGAGAAGGGGTCCATGGTTTCCACCCGACTGGCAAAGGGGTCTGTGGAACAAAAAGGTTAAGAACCCCTGTCTTAGGGAATCTTATCTACTCATCTCTGAGGCAAAGGAGGCCTCAACCAGACAGAGAGTAAAGTTGCGGCAGAATTGTAAACTGCCTGAATTTTGAATGTGGCCCCCAAATAAGGACCCCTCAGCAAACGGCAGAAACCTATTGACTCAAGGTATTTAACAGTAACTTCTAAACGCATTTTGCCTGGGGATCTTGATTGACTAAAAGAATACTATTTCAAGAATCTTGAGAATGATTGGGTCTTTGTTATAAAAGTAAAGTTTAGCTTTAAAATTTTAATCCACAAATTCAAAAGTCCATTACAGAGAAATAAGATATATCCTAAAAGTATTAGCAACATGGATTAAGAAAGAATATTCACAAATATTTATCTATTTATAAGTACCTGTTTATTTTCCTAGAGTTGCTGAAATGGTTTATCAGAGTCAGCACCGAAGTTCGAGACCACAACCACTTAGTTTGAGGAGAGGCTTCAGTCAGTATTCACTGTTCTTATTCCACTGTTATCTCCTTGGTGAAAATTAAGGTGGAAAGACAATTAGGAGACTGATAATATTCTCAGCAGGGCTCCTCTGACACCCATACGAAGCCCTCCAAATTCCTAACAATGGAAAAGTGCTTGCTAGATTGTTAGCTGGATATATGTATGAAGATTTTTTTTGTTGTTGTTATAAATGATGAAATCCACTTGTAAATTCAGTTTTACCTACATGAAACCAATAAAATAGGAGCTATAAACAATTAAAAATCAAATAAATAGTTGTTGGGGAAACTGAGCAAATTCTCTTAAGGTGTTGACTGTGTTTATATTTAACTCACCTTCTTCACCTTAAATTACAATGAATATAATAGAATTTTGTATAAATGTTCATTATGTTATGATCTGCTGCACATTCTTTTGTCTGCCCTTCTTTTGATGCCTGCCAGTAGGCACTCCTATTGCCTTCAAAGAACAGCATGAGTTCTGTCAGGTTTTCATTGGGTGAGACACCGTGGGATGCAAGAATAAAAATAAAGGAATAATCAGAGTGCTAGGAAAATTACTTAGAATGTATCTTAAAATGTCATTCAACAGTATGACCTCATTACTGATTATATTTTTCATAAAACTTCACTAGAAAACTGGGCCAGAAAATTCATCTGCTAATGTAAGACATCTCATAGTTTTTGGAAATAATTAAATAACAAAATACATCCTGAGTAACTATTTATCCGTTTTCTTTTAGCATAAAGAAGACTTCTCTCCTCTATAAAGCAGGAGGGAGGAAATTATACCCATTTCATATTTCAGTACATGTAATTAAGTAGAAATAAAAATTCTTGCATTCAGTTTAGGGCCTTCTACCCTCTATTATTATGTCTGTGTATAAATGTTTGATATTTGAGAAAATCCATTTCTTCATATGAAAAATATGCAATATGATACCTGTATTAATTTGCTTTGAAAATTTTAGAGAGTTTATCAAAATCAAGTAACAATTATAGTTTTAATAAATATACCTTAAGTATACATGTCACGAAAAACAAAGAATATTTTATAATTATAGAGAAAAAAATAATAAACTTGAATTCATATACACACAAAAAAACACAATAACTCTATAAATATGTGTAAGTTCTGAGCAGCATAATTAATGACCTAAATTCCAGATATATAACTGCATCAAGCAATGGCCAATATTGAATATATTTGGGGACTTAAAAAAGACTCACAAATTTTTGAAAGATTTATTTTTACTATATCCTTAACAATAAATATATAAAGCTACAAATAACAAAACCAGTTCTAGAAAGTTCTAAACTGTATAGAAATTAAATAACACACATCTAAATAGTCTGTGGGATGAAGAAAAAATTTAAAAAATAAAATAACCAAGTAATAAAAAATATCGCATTTATACACAAAAACTTTTAAAAATAACACAATTGAAGGGAATTGGAGATAAAAACAAATGGAAGAATATGCTGTATTAGGAGACTTAATAAAATTCTCACCAAGTTAATCTAAAATTTCAATGTAAACCTAATCAAAATTCAAAATATCAGTACTATATACATATATATATTTCAAGTTTTATGCACATATGTGTTTCATATTTATACATAATTCATATGCAAATTTGAAATGTACATATACATGTAAAAAATAACCTGGCTCCCTACATCACACCATATGCAAAATTAAATTTCAGATTCCCAAAAAAGAGAGAGAATAGCTAATTAACATATAAAAAGTTAATCAACCTCATTAGTCATCAGAAAATGTGAATTGAAACCATAATGAGATACCATTAGACAACACAGAACTGATAAAACTGAAAAGATCTAACTTACAAAGTGTTGGCTAGGATATGTAACAACCAGACGCTTTAACAGTATCTACTAATTTTGAATATGTACATCCTGCAGAACTACTAACCTACTTTATCATTTCTGTGGATTTGCCTATTATGGACATTTAATATAAATTCAACCATACTATATGTCTCCTTTTATGTCCTTTTACAATTCACATAATTTTTTCAAGGTCCATTCATGTTGCAACATGAATTAACATTTCTTTTCATTTTACTTTGAATGATAGTCCATGTATGGATCCTTAGCATTTTGTTTTTCCATTCACTAGGTAGTGGGCATTTGGAACATTTCCACCTTTTGACTACTATGTACAATGTTGCTGTGAACATTCATATACAAGTATTAGTGTGGACATATGTTTTCAATTTCCTTGAATATATACCTACGAGTGGAATTTTTGGATCATATGGCAACTTGCTATTATTTGAGGAACTACTGAGCCGTATGCCATAGCAGCGCCATTTTATAGTCCCAGCACAATGTATAAGAGATCCAATATCTCCACATCCTTGCCAATCCTTGTTATTGTCCTTTTCAAAACAGGAAATATTTACAGAGACATTAAATTTCTAGATTTTTTGCTTCAACTTCCATAATCTCTTCAGTAGTTTAGATAGAAAATAACTATTCGGCAGCAACTGATGCTTGTTATTTTAGAATTGTTAGCTAAATTCTTGGGCCCCAGAAGTATTGTGAGAGATGCCAGAGGTAATGATCTGGGCAAACTGAAGACTGTGATACTGATTAGCCAAATAAAGAAAGATACTGCTGCACCCCATGAGTCATCACCAAACCATTTGATAATAATTTCAGGCGTTATCCACTGAAGGACTTTTATCAATGGGTAATTAGAGGAATACAAATACAGGAACAAACAGAGCTCATAATTGGATCGGCATAATGATTTCCTTTCAGAAAAAAATAGACATGAAAATATTTTATGAAATTGGAAATGTGTATGTATATATTTTAATAATAAAGAAACCTTTGTGGAAATGTTACTAGGCCTTATAAGCTCTACAGCACTTTGTGATATCAGGATCTGAAATAGGAACCATCATGGTGTGCTCATCCTTTCAGGTTTCCCTTTGGTTCTATTTGATTCTTCACAGCTGTTCTATGTAGCCTGACTATTGTCATTAAACCTGCTAGCCAAATGAAATAACAGTGGCCGCCTCTTCTCTTAGTTCTTCAGTTGATGAGCTAAAATAACAGGAGAAATGTTAACCCAAGTGTAGGAAAATTCACCATAGTAGAGAAAATTAGAGGTAAGATACAGGCCATTATATATCTTGCCATAACCTACAGAATTGTGTGGGACAGAGTGTAAACTACAATGTAAACTATAAGCCATGCTCAGTGGTAATGCCCCAAAATGTGTTTATCAATTGCAATGAATGTACTACACAAATGAAAGATGTTTTTATGTGGGAAAATGTGGGAGGTATGGGGCGCAGGGCATATGGGAATCCCTATACTTTTTACGTAACATTTATGTAATCTAAGTATCTTTAAAAAAATAAAAAATATATTTAAAAAAAAACTGTCAAGGTAGTCTGTATGCACTTGTTACCACAATTAAATGTGTTGGTGACAGTGTTTTCCATCATACTTCCAACCTGTTTCTCTTTCTGCTTCTAATGGACAGAAAAGAGACCAGAATCAGCATTGTAACATTTTAAAGATGCATATGACCAGACATTACAACAGAACTACTGCATTAATCTAGGAGGGTAAGACTAAGGCCTCTGATTTTTTCAGAGCATGGGGGATGGTGATGTATATTCAAATATAAAACCATTTATTTTGAGGAGAAACAAAACCAAACAACACACACACACAAAATACTGTATAATATACACTATCATGAATTAGCTTGAAATTAAAATATTCTTTACCTAAATCTCCTCTATTTTTCAATTGCCTTTTACATATAAGATTCAGAAGCAACATTATGTTTTTGATGTAAACAAGGAGCAAATTCATGAGACTGGTTTCTTATAAACATTACTTTAAATCACCTTGGAATTTGGATAAAAGTTTGCTGGGAATAGAGATGACTGTAATATCTAAATACCTAAACAACTAATGCTGGAAACTTCTCAAACTTAGCGGACTATGGCGATTTACATATTCAAGAAGTTCAGGGATTCCCAAACAGGATAAAGTTGAAGAGAGCCATGCCTAGGTACATTATAGCCATGCTGCTGAAAACCAAAGAAAAAGAGAAAATTTTAAGAGTGGCTTTTTGTGTTGAACCACTGACCATTTATTTTAGACCTTTCTTTTTTATATATATTAAGTATTTAAAACTACACATTATTTTGTAAGCACTTTAACTGCTTACAAAATGAGATTCAATATTGACTATATAGATACTGAAACTTTAAGGATATATTATAAATTATGTACATCAACTACTACAAAAGTAATGCAAAGAGGGATAGCTAAAAGTCAAGTAGTACATTTATTAGAATTCTGAAAAATAATAGAATAACCCATGAGAGGAGGATAAGAGAGAGAAAAAGGATACAAGAAAAAATAATAATAAAATGGCAGTTATAAGAGCAACCTTGTTGATAATAACATGAAATGTTAATGGACTAAACTCCACAAATTAAAAGCACATATTATAAGAATGGAGAAAAGTACAAGGTTCAATTATATGCTATCCATATTAGAAGTGCTTTTAATATTAAAGTTTAAAGTAAATGAATAGAGAAAGCATACTATGCAAATAGTAAGCATAAGAGGACTGAAGTAG
Source organism: Cabassous unicinctus (assembly GCA_029593785.1). Lineage (NCBI taxonomy): Eukaryota > Metazoa > Chordata > Mammalia > Cingulata > Chlamyphoridae > Cabassous > Cabassous unicinctus. The sequence continues at coordinate 23,139 of JAQZBX010019434.1, forward strand.
TAATATTTCTGTCAGATAAAATTGACTTAAAGACAAAAAATATTACAAAAAATAAAGAGGAATTTTTAATAATGATAAGGTGATAACTTCTTCAAAAACACAGGAAATAATAAATATGCATGTGCCTACTAAGCCTCAAAATACATTATGCAAATATTGGAATGATTAAAGGGAGGGATAGATGATTCCACAATGATAGTAAGATGTTTAATACTCCTTTCTCTCAGTAATTGAGCAAGCTACATTACATATCAGTAAGAAATTAGATGATCCAAATAACACTTTCAACTATTTGAACAAATGGTTATTTCTAGAACACTGTACCCAACTATGGCAAAATGTAAATTCCTGACAAATGTGTTAAGTATTTTTTATAGTTGCGTTCCTTTTTCTTTCCATTGTTTAAAATTAGAGCAATTGTTGGGGTTGCGTCTGCTTCTTTCACCAAGTGGAACATACACTGAGTCAAAAAAAGTCTTAGTATATTTGAAAGTATTGATATAATGTACTCTCTGACTACATCATAATATTAAAAACCAATAAAATGAAATGTCTAGGAAATCTCCAAACATTTTGAAATTACAGACACTTTGAATAACTCATGGATAAAAGAAAAAAATGCCAAGGAAATGAGAAAACATTTGAATTTAAAGATAATAACACAACATGTGAAAATTTGTTGTATGCAGTTTAAGTGCTTACAAGATAATGTGTAGTTTTAAATACTTATATGAAAAAGAAAGGTCTAAAATCAATGGTCAGTGGTTCATCACAAAAAGCTAGAAAAAAGAAGAGGAAGGTAAAACCAAAGTAAACAAAAGGAAGGACATAATAAAAAATTGAATAGTAATCAATGAAATAAAGAGTATCTCCACCTCCACCAAAAAGAGAAAATAAATAAAGCCAAAAACTAGATATTGAAATATTGAAAAGGTAGAAAGATAAGATGGGGAGGGGAGAATGCCAAGAATAAAAGAGGGCTAATCACTATAGATCCTAATCATTATATTTTCTTGAAAAAAATATTTTATTCTACATATTAAAAGCATATATAAAAATGAGCTGTAACCTAATAAAAAATCATTCTAGAAAAAACAACAATAGAAACGTTAGGACTTCAGGGGAAACTATTAAGTAATTCAAAAGGCTTTTTAATCAGCACTAGAATACAATGGAGGCAGACCTTATCTGCCTAAAGAAAAAAAGTATAGAAAAGAGCTTCCTATTTAGTCCAACAATATTTCAAGTGCTGTGAACAAGCCAGAACTCATGGAATATTTTTAGTATGAGTCTTCATTGATGAACTCCTGCCAAGCAGGAGATGATTGAAGAAAACTGAAAACACTGATGATGAGCATTGAAAAAAATGTACTAAAAATCTAAGGGAAAAAATGTGAGGATAAGGAAGAGGGAATAAGATATAAATTTCAAATGATTTGGCAAACACAAGCTCATAAGTGTCTTATTTTCCATGTGAGAGACAAAGACTCATTTAATGCTGAAATATCAAGAGTTTAAAGATATTAACAGAGCAGAGGAAACACAAAGTAAGAATGCTGTTGATCAAAACTAGTTAGTGAAAGATGTGAAAGAAATAAACTAACTTTGTTGTTACTAAAGCTGGGGAATGAATAAACACTGTTTTTTAAAGAAGATACTAGCAGTACTGTAGATATGTATAATTATTACATGGTAAACAAAGAACACAATTGAAAACATCCTTAAATAACAGAAGGAATTACAAGACAAATAAACAAGAAAACTGACCACATAAGGACATGGCATGTGGCAGATATTTTTTCCCCAAAATGTCTGTCACAACATTTCCGTCCCATGTGCTCTTGTGCAATGTGTTCGTGCTATTGCCCTTCAGGAGTTGGAACCTTTTTCTCCACATCATCGATTATGGTCAGGTCCTGTGACTGCTTTGACTGACAGAATATAGGGGGCAAAAGTGCTGTGTCAAATCCTTTGAAGCAAGACACCGTGTAAGAAGTAGGACTAGCGCCAAGCTATGAGAAGCCCAAGCTGTGCTGAGAGTCCTGGGAAGATGATATGCCCTGTGGTGAGCAAGGAAACACAAGGGGCACAGAGTTACCATCAATATGCTTAATCCTCCAACTCCGTCTTTCCCAGCGGAGGTCTGCAGGGCTCAGGATGAACCACCCAGCCAAACTCTTCCTGAATTTCTCACCCAAAATACTTTGAGCTAAATAAACTTATTTTAGCCACTAAGTGTTGGGCTAATTTTAGGTAATAGGATTCAAAAGGAAAATAGAAAATAAAAAAATATAAAGAATTAAGAACAAATACTAGTAAAGATCTTTGAATTCAACTAAGCTACAGAGATGATGATTAGATAGATGATAGGATAGATAGATGATAGATAGATGATTGATAGATATGGAGATGGACAGATAAACACAGGAAGAAAAAAATTTTCACAACAGGTCATGAGCAAGTCCCAAAGCTATGCTGTGTAGGCAAGATGCACCTAAAGCAAAAGGATATATAAAGGTTTGAGGAAAATAATGAGCAAATATAAAAAAGGGAAATGCAAACAAAAATATAGCAGTGGTCAGGATCTTCATACAAAGCAAGGTAGAATGGAGCAAAGAGGATTAAATGAATAAACGGAGGGCATCTTACAATGGTAAAGCAGATAAAGCGCAATGAAAATGTCCTTCCCAGTGCGGGTGTTGATGTTCACTGAGCACAGTAGGATAACAACAGGGTAGCAGCTCTTCCCAGACAGTATTTGGAAATTTTGTGAAATACATAGTCAGAAACATAGAGGCACCATTCATATCTATATGCAAAGTATAAACAAGAATGCATTTCACAATAATCAAATATTTTAAGTAAAATGGAAATCTAATCTGCTTGTATTTAGGTAGAGCTTTATTCTCTAATGAATGCAAATTGCCTCACCAAAGAGCTCCTGGCCAGACAACCTCATTCATCCCCTGGGCATTGAATAATGAGATGTCATCACTTTCTGACAAAAATAGGTATTATAAAGATTTCAGAAACGGAAAACCGAGGTATATTTTTATGTGACATATGCAAGTATTTAGACCAAAGCAATAGGTTACACAGCATTTGACTTTAGAAAATATTGGATTTTTTTTAACTACTAAAGTGAACAGTTTCATATTTGAGATGCACAACTGTTCTGTATATTAATTCATTTATTTTATGAAATTAGAGAAAAAGAAAATATTTAACAAGATAAAAACAAATGATACCCACATTTGTTTGATAAAGCTCCTGTTTTAAAGAATATTTTTAAAGTTCTTAAATACTTTGAAAAGAACTTTTCAAGTTCTGAAAAATATCTATAATTTCAAAGTTTTACCAGAATGTAATTGATAATTATATCTCTATATCTCTTTGATGTTTGAGCATTGTAATGCAGATTTCACTAATTATTTGAAATGTTAAGAAAGTTTAATCATTATTTATAATGTCATACAGCAGTTATTTCACTTTTAAGGGGCACAATCCAAATATAACCACAATATTTGAAATTCCCCATAATGATCTGTATTTTAAAAGTTTTATCTCTGAAATCTTTTCAGTTATTCTAATTTTCCAATTAATTCCCTTCTATATTTAATAATAATAAATGGACTCACAAGCACAGTCATGCTTCTTCCTCATTCACTTGTCACACAAATAAGGTCATTTGTGAAACATAAAATAATTGTCTTTTATATCAGTTAGAAATCCCTTTCTTAACTACATTTATTATGAAATGAAATCATTGTATTAGAATCTCACAAACTGAAGGTGATGCCACCAATAAATGTGTAGCTATAAAATATACAAAAAAAGATTTTTCATGTAGATAGCCAAATTTACACAACAAATCCTTCCCAACTCAGATTAATTTCAAAGAAAGCATCTAGATATATTGCAAATTCTAAATTACATATTACATTTTTTAAAATGTAATTTATTACTTAGAATTTATTGCAGTTATTGGAATAATGCTAACCTTGTTTAAGTCATATTTTAATGACTTAAGACATTTTTATAATTATCATATCAAAGCATTAAACTAAACCATAGAGAAGTTATTTACTATAACTTCCAGGACATAGTTTGAAGCCAGAATTCATCTACTCCGATGTTATTTAATGAAGACAACTAAATTTACATGGAACTTGACTGTACAATGTACAAGAATCAAAGACTTCTGCTCTAAGTCATCAACAAGAATAGATTATTATCAGTATTTTTATAAAGTGAATGTAATTATACAGCTTTCATAAAGATTGCCAATATCAAATTAGATTTTGTTTGTTTGTTGTTAGTATGTTATAGATTTTTTCTGTCAGGGAAGCCAAATTTACCCTGTCTTGGAGATTTTGATTCAGACGCTCTCCAACAATTCAAGGAAAGAGCTACATGTGTTTTTATAAGTAACTCAGGTAAGTAATCTCATCACACAAGACTGAGAAATTTGCTATAAACTAAGGAGTAAATCAAGATTATCAGAATCTGCACTCTACAAATTTTCAGGTTAAGTAAGTTTTCATTGTAACTTTTTAGATAAGCGCATCTGTTTTGCTGAAAAAGCAATTTTTCTTTACAAAAGAAACTTTCCCCTCCTTGCCTTGTGAATTTGTTTAGCATGCCTCCTTTAACTTGGACAGCGCGGATTATCCTACAATTTATTCCATGCCTCAGTGAAGAAAAATTCAGATTTGTGTGAATAAATTGATGAGATAGTTTAGTAGAGATTTCTTTACTTACATTGGAAAATTTTTAGAGTCCTAGGAATTCTGTGGAAAACTGTGATTTCTATTTTAAAGTGACTACAATAATATATTTTTAGTAACCTATTTGTATTTTCAGGAATAAAACCTAGAAGATTTATAAAACATCTGCCAAAATGATTGTGAGAAGATAATGTGTATGCCCTTATGTCATACTTGCATCTTTAGAGAACAAAATGAGATAGTGTTTAAAAGTCTTAGGCAGAAACCTGTTAAGAATACAAGTTCTGCTATATGCAATCACTGGAAAATTGACCTTGAAATTTTTAATTTTACTCTTTTAATTATTATCATTAAAAAAAAATCAGATAGTACACTTGTCTTTAAATGGCCTAATAAAAATATCTCCCTCATGGATTGGTTGTGAAATATATGTGAAATAATTCATTCAGAGTATATCAGTGCCAGGAAAATAGTGAATTCTCAAAAAGTAGTTACTAAGAACCAGGAAACACTCATTAAATCAAATACAATTACAGAGAAATAAAATAAGTTGATTCATAAGAAAAGTACTCCAGCTAATATCGAATAGCAAATATTCTAATATCTAATAGCAAAAACAGAAATGAATTCAAATTGCTTATATTACCCATTGTTTTAGTTTCCTAGGCTGCTTGATCAAATACCATGAAGTGGGTCAGGTTAAACAATGGAAATTTACTGGTTTATGGTTTTGAGCCTAAAAGAAAGTCCAAATCTAGGCATCATCAAGGCAATGCTTTCTCCCCGAAGACTCTGGCATTCAGGGGCTGGCTGCTGGTGTTTCTTGGTCCTTAGCTGTAACATGGCAATACACATGGCGGACTCTCCCTTCACTTCTGGGTTCCGTGGATGTCCAGCCCCTTGATTCCTGTGGCTTTCTTTCTCTGTATACTTTTAAGGACTCCAGTAACAGGATTAAGACCCATCCTATTTGAGGTGGGCCACACCTTAACTGAAGGAAAGTCATCAAAACATCCACTTACAATGGATTCACACCTGGAGGAATGGATTAAATTTAAGAACATGATTTTCTGGGGTACATCCAGCTTCAAACCATCATACCCAGTTATGCCTTTGTATAGCTATATTATATAGACCACTACAGCCATACAATTCTTCATGTCATGCCCCTTTCATTATTCCAGAGAAAGTAAAGAGAAATTATCATTAAAGCAAAAATAGGAAAATGTTTGCTGAGAAAATAAGTGCAGGAGAAAATATGAAACCCATAGCCAAACCTGATTACTATATCATTTGATGCAAATAGATGACAACTCAGAAAGGTATGAGAGATAGGAAAGACAAATATTATTACTCTCTCATACTCAGATATCAGGAAATAAGAGAGAAAGGGACGTAGGGAAAGCAGGGTAGGTGTGGTGGTAATGAGAGCACTATTAATAAAAGGTCAAGCTATTATAGCAAAAAATCTAGATGGCATCTGTTTCTAAGATGTGAGAATTCAGACTGAAATTCTCTACATATTTTATCAGAGGTCAGCTATATCTTGTAACAGGTGCATTTGCTTGGTACTCAGATTATTTTCATAGAAATGAAACATACCATATAAGTATTAGCAAACATAATTACCAGCATAATAGGATGGGGTATGATGCAGCTTCCATGCTCCTGATTAAAAACCTACTGTTATCTCTCCTGTGCACTTTATTTCTCCTTTTGCTAAACAAAAGAGGAAATGTTCCTTGTGGCAGGAAATATTCACTAGAGCTGCCAAAATTACTCGTGGTAGACAGCAATTCAAGTAGTAAATATATTTTTATGGATAATTAGTTGATTGAATGTCTGCATGAATTAGAGCCTTTTCAATATTCATGGCTAATTTATATCTATGAATATTTTATTAATTTCTGTTTTGTTTGACATAATGAGCTATGATAACACAGAACTCGAATACTTAACATTAATAAAGCTAAATAATGTCAGTGGCAATTTTGTGATTAAGTATCACCCAAAGCTTCCTTGACAGAGCAATACAATACGCAAAATACAAAATCTGTGACTCGGGTACAGAGGCATGTAATTCATTATTTTCTTAATAAACAAGAAAATCTAGGTGTAGAGTCACTTTCATTATTTCCAACACTTTTTTATAGACTCACTTGATGGTAAGAAATCAAGTCTGCTTTTTCTAGCAGAACCCTCCTCCACAGATTAGGTTTGATCACCTGCCCAAGACTGATACATACATTTTTTGCAGACTTTCCTTTATTGGAGTAAAATATTGCCCACTTAGATGTGTTTTAAAGCATGTAAGCCAAAATATTTTAATTGTTTATTGTATTTTTTTCCACTAATATGTAAGTTTTGAAAGCAGAGATAGGTTTGTTTTGGTTTCCTGCTTCTAACACAACACCTCAAGAAAAGTTGTATATGAATGAATGTATAAATAAATAAATAGCTCTGAAATTCTAAACCTTTTCCCAAAGACGGGCAAGAAAATGAAGAATGACTTCTAAATATCTAAACATGGGATGCTAAAATATAATAATGAGCCAATTCTGTTCTAGAGACCAGCAAAAGGATGATTTGTGTACGCACATACCACCGGCCTTATCTTTCAGAATCTTGCATCTCTCTTATCTGACTTCAGAAATGGTTTCTCTTCCTACAACTACTGAAAGTTTCTCATTACTTCTCATCTCTGAAACAACCACACCAAAAATCCAAACAGATGCATGTAACTGTCCCCTGGGAGATAGCATATCTTGTCATTCCAGCTGAAGCAACCAGAATCAAATTTAGGAAAGACTGAGGGAGCTAAAAATGACAGCTTCACCATAAAGATCTCTGTGTACATCCCACTCCAACAATATCAGAGTCTGTAGTGGTAATATTTCTGTAATAGAAAGCTTGAATTATAGAACTTAAAACACATTAACCATTCACATCAATATATTCAGTATTTGGACCTCAATGAAGCATCAAAAGTTACAAAGTCTCAAAACCTTTTCTCAAATTTCTCCTAAATTCCACTCTAGGCTGAATTCACTCCCTAACAACCAAACAGTGGCATGGTGGACAAAGTCCAATATTAATCTAAATCTTTGTGTTGTATGCTATGGGAAGAATGGATGTTACTTTGACACCTGTAAATAATCCTTCAGCTATTGAAATAGTTGCTATTACAAATGTATTGCTCAACTGTAGAGAGAGCCTTGCTACTCAAAGTCAAACCCAGTATCTATTGTATATATGTTTTGGAAAGATTTATATACACATGCAGTAAGAATAATACATGTGTTAAGTCTTTTTTGATATAAAATTCTGTCTGAATGCTATAAAAGCCTGGTTATATAAATTTCTAATATGTTTGATTAACTGAATTATAACATGAACAATGTAATTTTAGAAATGGGAGTCTACAATACCTTAGTTGGAACCCCTGCTCAGCCATATTTTAGTATGTAACCAAATGCAACTCAGATATCTTTGAACCTCAAATTCATTCATTTAGCCAATTAGCAAAGCCAATGTAACATTAAATAAGATAATATATTTATGAATTTTAAATATCTGTTTTGACTTGATCATTCTAATAGCTGAGACAGGAAGATGTAGAGGAATGATGTATTTTCAAGAGCCTATAATCTTAACCAGGCCAAACCTCAATGGTTTCAATCATTTTTTTTCTCTCAGAGTACCTGAATAGCATGAATTGCAAATTACTTCAATTCTAGATTAGAATCATTTTGAATATTTTATGAATTTAATTTCACTAAATATATGTTACACTTTTTTCTAAAGAGAGCTACACATGGCTTGGGAAATAGACATTGCCCATTACCTTTGACAGGTAATGAAAAGCATATTTGTTGTGAGATGAAAATACTATCATCTCCTCTTAAAGATTTCAGTAATTGATCTTCTGTACTTTGCATAGCTGGAGGAAAAATACATCAAAATATACTTAGAGTTGAAACTTCTAGGCAGAGTAGAAACTCTAAATGATAAATTATTTTAGTTAGATATTTAAATTTTATAGAATCTTTGCATTATTAAAATTATCTACACTAGAATTTCCTGTTTACATGACCAACCCTATGACAGTAGAAATTAACGCTGATATAGTTTTTCATTAATTTCTTTTAAACTGTGCAATTAATAGACTTTAAGAACAATTTGTTAAAGTATATTTGCAAGCAGTGCCCCCCCCATATACCTAAACTTATAAATTTTTAGCCAATTATTAATATACATTTTCGTAAGTCTTTTAAAATAGTTATGTGTAAGATTTTATGGGAGTTAGGAAGATAAATTGTTTATCAGTATTTGGGAACTGGGTTAAATTTTATAACATAATGAACATTTGAGCTGTGACTCAGAACTCTTGCTCACTTGATTACCTCATGGTGGGATTTTAACTATTTACATTTGCCTCTAGTCAATTTCTGCTGCCCAGGGTATCCAGCAACCTTAGAGACAGTAACAGCCACACAATGGCTCCATACTGCTTTAGGTTCAGATTGTCATGAAATCAGAATGAGTGGTATCTCGTAGTTATTGGCCTCATATCTGGGCTTAATCAAAAATTGCAAATTGCTCGCATTTTCTGCCTGTTATCTCTCAGAGTAGAAAGTCTTTATAAAAATGTGTCTGGGTGTTTTCTATTTTTATTTGTTAATACATTAATTCATATAAATGCTGGTATTTTGGAATGTAAAACTTACCTATAATTCCTGCTTCGCAAAACACTGGAAATAAAGAAGCTCTGGTTTTGATAGGAATAAATGAGCTTTCTCTACATCAAGTGCTCTCTGAAGTAGTCCGCCCTACTACTCAAAAATCTTTCCTTCTATATTTCTTCCTTCACTTTATTAAATACCTCTCTAGGAAGCTACAGGTGTATTTTGAAAGCGTCTAATGAATGTCTTGCTAGGTTTTTAGTATAAATTATTTCTTGCTAAGTTAAATGTTCATTAAAAGCTTCAGATCAAGCCAAACTTAAGTTGCCTCCAGCAAGACTTATGCCCCACAATAAATTTTATCCCTATCCTCTCTTAAAGCAGGACATCGCTCACTTCTTTGTCTTCTACTTTCTTATATTAATACAAAGCACAACCAAGGTCAAAATATTCTAGTTCAAAAGCACAGTGCTCTAGAACTTGATAGGACAATGACTTACTGATAATATTCACCACTCTTTTAAAGGGGATAGTTTCACAATACTCTTAAAAGGCTCTATAAATGTAAATTAAAACTGAAAAACATATGGGTGTAGACATATTTACATTGTTTATTGATGTGTGTACATTTGTGGGTATTTATGGTTTCATTTACTGGTCAAAATACCTGGCAAGGATACTACTTCCAGAATTAAAATGTTCTTTTCAGGATTCCTTTAGAAATAAAACACATCTAGTTCATTGTCCTCTGCATTGACAATAATTACAATAGGTTTCCTTTCATTCTTGAGTATAGATACTTACATAAAAAGGAGAATGCCACACCTGTAAATCTTTTTCTTCCTTTTGTTTTGTCATTTGCTGTCAAAAGACATTTTTTCTACACAATCATTTTTTCTACACTGTAAGAAGTTGATTTCAATTTTAAGGGAAGAAAAGTACCTGATGGGTGTGCAGCCTGAGCAAAAGAAATTTAAATTAAGAGGTTCATTTTGACAATGAAGATCAACTCTTTGAATTCCCACTCATAATCCATTATTTTCATAACCCTACACCTCTTTAATGATCCTGAGTAACAGTCTGTGAATTATGCCTGAAATTTGGTTCAAATGCTTTCTATACTTGAGGCATATTTTACAACTGGAGGAGTCAGTAAAACATATTTAGCCACTAATCTATGTGACAATAGACATCCATGATTAAATTGATCTTAGATAAAATATGGGGCTGATTTTACTTCAGAGGCAAAAAA
>JAQZBX010019435.1:0-33807 GCA_029593785.1 Cabassous unicinctus
AAATAAATCTTTAAAAAAAAAAAAAGAAAAGTCCCCAAAGGCGAGTGGGCATTATTAAGGATGTGGTTATATCTGTGAGTTCCAAGGATTCTTTCGTCAAATTACTCACTTAACAAATCTAAAGGATTGGTCTAAATTACTCTACTTTGGGAAAAGCTCTCAACTCTAATAATGAAAAAAAAAGTGAAATGAAAAAAAAAAAAGGTAAATCTAACTGTATCTGGGAATTGCAATTAGCTAATACATTCGCCACAGAACTATATGCCCGCTAAGACTCAGCAATTCTCAAAATAAAGCATGTAAATAAACCAATGGAGTTTTTACTAAGCACCTGCGACGTGTTTTGCCCAGTGCTAGATATTCCGACAAATAAGAATTCTAAAGGATCTTGTCTCTGCTGTACCTTTAACCAACCCATGAAAGATCTAGGGAATGTAAGTCATAATCAAGGAGAACAGCCATTTAAGAACAATAGGAATTCAGAAAAGTGACCAGCGGGAATTACACCCAGGGTTTGCCTTCCAGGAAGTAGTCTGGGTTATAATAAAGACACATTCCCCATTTATGTAGCTGGAGGCCACTGTTCCTCCCTCTGAACCCTCTGACCTTGTGATCTATTCCTTTTTTCTAGCACATTAGACTTTGTTTTGTATTTTGAGAACAAGTAGTTTTCAACTATTTACAGCACCTACCCCAGTGCTTTTGCACATGGTAGGCATACTCGTGAATAAATGATTGGGTTTAGTTTCAAGAGGGCCTTAGACAACCCCAGGGAATTCAATGCTGCCAACGTCGGCCTTTTTTTGGACAATAGCCCCAATAATCATATTGTATCCTTGTTTGCTGTCTCTAAACTCCCTGGATTTCTAAGCTCTATTAGAATGGAGCTATCAATAAAACAAACACTCCTGCTATTGGTAGCCACCATTTGAAAGCTGGTTGAACACTGCTAATGAATTACAAGATTACTCAATTTAGAGCAAACAGAAATATACCTTTTACACTTGTAAGAATAGTGCAATCCTAGGAGTCAAGTCAGGCAGCCGTCTAGTAAGGTGGGTAGTGAACAGGGGGATAAGTTTGATGCACTTCATTTTGAGCTCTGCCACTCACTGGCTATGTGACTTTGCCTATGTTACTTTGCCATTTTAAGCCTCAGTTTCCCAATCTGTAAACTGAGAATAATAATACCACCTACTTCACAGGCCTGCTGGGAGGACTGGCTATGACAGTACATGTAAAACAATTAGTACAGTACTTGGCACAGAAAAAGTTCCTTACTAAATGCTAGCTACTTTTCATGTCATCATCCGTTCTGGATCTGTCAATAAGGAGCAGTGGACTCTTAGGCCTGTCTCTTAACAAATTGGATTGTGCTTTTCTATAAAATAGGAATGAAATGATTTGCCTTGCTTTGAAAGAGAGCTCAAGATTAAATGATCTAATGGCTTTTAAAAGACTAAAAGTTAAAAGCATTGGCCACAAACAAGTTGTTCATTGTTGCAGTTTAATATTCAGTTTATGAATTATTCATGCCACTTGCTTGCAGTCTTCCTTCTGAAGTTTTGACCATTTCATTACTTCTTAGTATTTGGTTCATCACTTAGCTCCCTTCTCACCCCATGCCTTTTAGCATGTATATCTATCTCGTGTCATAGTAAAATGCTTAGAATCCTCTGTAAATTGCTCTTATAAACAAATACTAATACTACCTTGCCTTTCCATTTAAATAGCTCTTAGCCTATGTTTCCCCATTTGATAGCATGCCCATTTTATAAAGGTGGAAAGAGAGGCTCGGAGAGGCCAAAGAAGCCTCCATGGCTGGTAAGGGACAACTCTAGGACTCCAATTTCTAGTTCTCCAGACTCCCAGTCCAAAGCTCTTTTCTCTGTTTTCTCTTGGAAAAAGGATGCTGAAAGCATCCTGACACTGCACTTTGTTAAATAAATGAATGAAAAATAATGAAAAATAAAAAGCTTCTTCAATTGACTGTTAAGGTTTAGTAATAGATTAGAGTTTTCTTAGGGCCCTCGAATCTAAAGTCCTCTAATCTATGAATCTTATTTCTGTACAATACTTGAAATATATTAACTATAATTTACTGAGTGATGGTCCCCAAATATGTTAACATATGAACAGATCACTTTTTTTTTTCAGATTCCCCTTTGAAAAAAATGGCATAGACACTTCAAGAAATATTACTTGACAAATGCTTCAAGGCAGAGTGACTTAGTTGTAAGAACTGTAGCTCTATGATTTTATAGGCCAGAGCCTAATTTCAGCTCCACCACCTACTAGCTGTGTGGTTCTGGGAAACTTAATTAACCCCTCTGTTCAACAGGGTCCTCATAGGAAAAATGGAGATGATAACACCACTTTCATAGGTTGTCGTGAGGCTTCAATGAGATGGCAAAAAGCACCTAAAAGTAGCTTGAATTGTATACTCTCAGTAAATGTTAGAACACTTCTTATCTAAGGTCAGGGACTTCAAAAGCTTTTGACTTGATTTCATCTTGCGAACATGGAAATACATTAGCGTAGCTTTTCTGTTAATGCCCGAAGTTTGGAAAATGCAACATAAAATATGATGATGGTGTTGTTTTATCAAAGCCTGACTCTTCTTTTCCATGGGGCTACATCTCTCTCCTTTACAGCAACTAGAGATTTTCTTTCTTTTTTTTTTTTAATGTATTTTTGTCCAACCTTTGTGTATTTAATCCTCCCCTAGCACTTTAATTTCTCTCATTCTTTATTTCTCTCCCTTAACTAGTCTTTTATATAAAAGATAAGAATATTCATCTAATGCCATGAATCATTTTTATAAAATAAATTCTTAATTTTAAAAGCACCTGAATGGAAAATTTTTGTATTTCCTCTGAAAAGAAGCCCATTGAGCCACCTTTAAGAGGCCTCATAAAGGATGTTTGTGAAGGTGAGAAAGGAATTGTGTAGCTGTCTAGCAAGACAGAGTGGCTGAACCAACCCCGGGAATCTACAGCATAACAAGTGTCCTTGCCAGGTGGCTCTTAATGTCTGAACCATGGAATCATGGCACCCCCGATGTGTATGGCCCTTGAGTTTCTTTATTGCATGGCAAATAGGTCTCAATAATAATAAAATGAAAACTCTCCATTTTGACCCAGTCTGAATTTTGGAGCACGTCATGGTAAGACTTTCTCTGATTGTAAGTCCCAGGAAATAAATTTCCAAGACTTATCAAAATGTTCCTCCAATCTGCAAGTGTTTATTAGGACTAGGGATCTCCTTGATTAGCATCATTTAAAAAAACATACCATAGATTCTTATGAAATCCAACATCTATTTGGCTAAAATTATACCGCATTTTTTCCCTTTAGGCAGATTAAAAATATGTTGTTTTTCTTTTAAAACCTCTTTAGTTCTTGATTAGTTTACAAGAAACTTAAGGCATCAGTTGATTGGTGAAATCTATATGTAACGTGCCCTTTCACAGATAGTGTTTTGCAGAACTCAACTTAATGTTATTCTTTAGATGATGAAAGCATTTATATAAAGAGTCTATCTTATCAATCCTAATTGCTGCAAATATATATAATATATATCGGAACAATGTTAGTAATCACCATCTCAGAACCCTTCAAGATGTGGCTTATCATGAATTCTGACCCTTCCACGCTGGTGACAGAATAAATAAAGGATCTACATTAATAGTGATTAAAAAAAACAAAAGTGTGAACAAAATCTAATAATTTTTTTAAATTCAAAATAAGATGGACTAAATATTTCGGCTAAGATACAATTTGTGACTGTAAATCTACTTTTGGGTTATGCTAAAACTTAATTACATCATGGACTGGTACTGTAATTTCTAATACTGTGGGCGGTATTTAAGATGTCATAAGAAATTTAAGAAATGTTTTTCAAGCAGTTCACAATGGACCGTGGAATTCTTTAGGAGTCAAATACTATGTGGTTTCTTATTTGTTGGAAAGTTCAAGTACTAAAGAAAACCATCAGTTCAGTCATTCTAGAATGAAAATCTCAGGCATAGAGAAAAAAGTGTGGGTAAATTAAGCTTAAAAGCATAAAAGTTTTGGACTTACACTTCTTGATTCTGACACTATTTACTCATGGTGATTTTTGTCACTTATAAATGTTGGGACTATTACTTATCCCCTCTAAGGCTCATGTGCAATATAAGGATTAAAAGGGGTGTCTCATAGCTCTGTGGTAGAACTAGATGGGACTGCATGAGTATCTCTAAACTTTGGGTGAGTACTAAATGAGACACTCTATGTGGACTGATTAATTCAGTAGCTGGACATATTAAAACTCAATCCATGGATATAGATAGTAACAAAACTTTAGAGCTGAAAGGGATTGTTTTTCTATAAAAGATAGGCTTGGTCTCAGGAAGTAGACTTTGATCTCTAGAAATATTAGCATCCATCAGCAATACAAAAAAAGTTAGAAACAAATTAAAAATTCCCTACCAGCTTTAGTATCTTTCTGCAAGTTTTCACATGCAGACTCAACCCATCTTCCCTTCCTAAAAGTACAAAAGGCTCAACATCTGTATGGTAAATAGCTTCTGAAAAAGATGCATTGAATTTATATCACGTTGCATGACCATACATTTATGTGAAGAAAAAAATGATCACTCCTTACAGGTGATATAAAATCAACTGGATTTAATTCAAACCCAGCCTCAGAACAAACACAGACTGCCCGGTCTGTGTACTATACTTTAATGGCCACCTGCATGGTTCTAGTCAACCTGTCAGGTATCAGAAACATCAAAGAGATTGCCCAAAAACTGGGCCAAAGTTTCATAGTCCTAGGCCTCAGATTTTTCCTAAGTGTGTGGAGTGCGTTACTAGTTTGCTGCAAGCCGATCCATTTTCACTTAGACAGTGTGGGACTCACTTAAACATTTCCCCTCCTCGTACCTGCAGGATATAAACCTCGGGCACAGTTTATGAGTTAACGGTCTGCACAGCGCCTCGCTTCACTGAGAGCAAGGGAGGGATGATGTAACACATTTTCCAATTAAAGATATGCTCACAGAGGCAATGCTCCAACAAACTGCCGGCAGAGCCAACCAAAATTTGAAGGACCATGCAAAGCAACGTTAAGAAACTTTTCTTCTCCCAGTCTCTAGAGGTACCAGCTCCTAGCAGGGTGGATCCAGCATCCGGCTTCCCAGAGACTATCAGCCTGTGTCAATGTTTAATTCTGAGAGTGCAGTTCAACCTACCATCACTGCTTCCCCTGAGGACTACATCTGGGGAAGGTGTCTGCCGGGACCGGGAGCCAAAGGAATCCAGGCTGTCGAAGGAATCATCTCGGCCGTGCCGGGGAGGAGAGAGGGAATCGCTGCGCTCGGAATCCCAGCAGTCGATGTAGCCACTGTCTCGGATATTTCGTTTGGGACTCTCAATGTCATCAGCCTCCTGCCCAAAAATAAAGCAAAAAGGATTACAAACATTACTGCAACATACAAAGAGCAAACAATATCTAGCAAGGGTTCTGGTCTACCAAAAATCCTGCAGAATGCATCAGTTTGGAAGGTTATAGCGATCCGTTATAGGAGCAATAATTTTCTCCAAGTCATCTTTCCATCCTTCCACCCTTCCCTGCTGAGACTTTCCCAATGAGAATATCACACACAGCATTTCAAAAAAATCCTCAGGGCATTCCTGCCGCACACTGTTTTTTTTTTTTTTTTCAAGCAATCAAAAGACTTAAATAAAGATCACAAAGTTTGGAATCACAGGAATACAATGACAGATGAAAACAAAAACGAATGGTAAAACCTTAACCTTGACCCGTTTTTCGGAATCCATAATTGCATGTCTGTTCTGGGAATGAGCCCCAAGTTTAGTTGTGCAACTGCCCCTGTCTATGCTCTCTGGCAAATGCACACGGCATTTGTTTTTGCAGCAGAATCAGTTCCATAAAATCCTGGAGCAGCATGCTTCCATCTCCTTCTACCTTGAAGGGAAATTCCTACTCTGAAAAGAGCTGTCTTTCTGAGGCAAGAAAGTTTAAAATAAAAAAAAAAAAAGCAATGAAAAATATGCAAAATGCTTTTCCTGATGTCTCAGAAGAATCCAGGCATGCTCTCTGCTCTCGGCCAGCTCTTGGCGCAAGGGGAGCTGAAAGCACTTGTGGCTGACCCACATGTTCAGAGCAGTGAGAACAATGGCTGTCTTTGACAGCCTGTGATTATAAATTCTTTCCAGCACAAGCAGCACATACTAAAACACTGAAACTCCAGCAGGAGAAAGGTCAGTCAAAGCCATCCTCACCCTCTTATTATAATAAAAGCCTTGTTCCCGCCAGTGTCTTAGCATTAATTATAATAGTCCCAGCTGAGGAAAACAAAAATAACTCCAGTCACTCAAAGATAAACCTCAATTTAATCTCCCCAGACTGTTGCTTAAAGTCAGGGTTGTGGATGACCCTGGCAGAGGGTTCTCATCTGAAAAGACTGGAACATCAAACCGCGGATTTCCTGGGACATTCAGGAAGGTCCCCTCTGCATTCTCAATAGAAAGGGAAAAGAAATAGATATTTTCCATGTTAGAAATTTTGAAAGAGGATCTAAACTGCTTACTATGCCCACTGGAGCTAAATGTCTTGGCAGGAAGCACCGTCACTGGCTGCTTTTATCAATGATAGTCCGATCCCCTGATTTACTCCCTAACAGGGGGCACTTTAGGGGAACTGTATGGCTGTCACTCAGAAGGTAACACGTTCACATCACGAGAAGGGAGAGGATGAGGGAAGGAGGGGAGGGCTGAGAGCAAGACCCTGCGGCCGCCTCGGATGTGACTAGCACCCCTGAGGGAGAGGTTGTCAAATTGCCTGGGTGGGAACCGCTGAGTTGGCCCTCCAGAGGAAGGCTGAAATTCCAGTTATGGAAATTAAGGTAGTTTACTTATAGGTCAAAAGTTAACCAGGAGGAAGCGGGTGTGGCTCAATCGATAAAGCTCCCGTTTACCATGTGTGAGGCCCCTGGTTCGCTTCCCGGGGCCTCCCTGTGAAAGCAGGCCGGCCGGAGCGGCGCGGTGGGCTGATGCAGCTGGACCTCACAGCAAGGGGGAGATAAGCAGACGCGGAAAGAACACACAGGGAATGGACACAGCAAGCACAAGCAGCAAAGGGGGGGATAAATAAATAAATAAATAAATCTTTAAAAAAAGAAAAAAAAGTTAACCAGGAAAAAAAAAGTTAACCAGGGCTTTGAATGAAAGCCTGGTCGGATAAGCTTAAAAAGGAAGAACTCATGACTCAACAAAAAGTGTACATCTAAGTTGGATATGATTTCTCAGTTAGTTTCTTTGGAAAGTCAATGGATTCTCTTGGATTATTTCTCTGAGAATAGGCCAAATGGCTAAAATTGCAGGTCACTTTTATTGAGCACTTACTATGCATCTGGAACTGCTTTTGATGCTGTTTGTACAACTCTCCAATGATGTGGTTACCATTATTGCCCTTTTATAAATGAGAAACATGAAGCTCAGAGAGGTTAAGTAACTTGACTGAGAAGACACAGCAGGCGGTACAGCTGGGATCCCAATACAGAACTCTGTCTCCAAATCCCAAATGGTAAAACATGAAAACATTACAGCTGTCACCGTCAGCATGACAGCCTCCACTACTCGACAAATGCTGCTTCCTTAGTTTGTGGATGATGCTAACCTGGACACTGTTCCTTAGCAAAATGCTGGCTGTGCCTACATCACCAAACAAATGATAAATAATACGAGAGGCAGCGTAGGGTAGTGTTTAAGAGCATGGTTTCCAAAGCTAGACTGGCTGGGTGTAAATCATGGCTACACTACTTACCAGCTGTATGACCTTAGATAAGTTACTTCACCCCTCCAGGCCTCAGTTTTCTCATCTGTAAAATGGGGCTAATAATAATAGATAGTGCCTATCACACAGGGTTGCTGGGAGGGTTAAATGTGTTAATATACAGGATGCATTCAGAAATATGCCTGGTGCATAATCAGCGCTCTGAGAGTGTTAGTTATGGTTATAATTACTACTATGTATTCACTCTAGTATGTAAATGTCAATCTATAAATCATACGAAATTTATCAATGCAATTGGAGACCCAAACTTAAATACACACTGGTATTCTTCTTTCTCCTTCTTCATTTATATGCCTTAGGCCCAATTTTCTGTCAAGAAGGGCAGACCCTCAGGGAGCTGGACCACTGGTCACATCTAGAATGGTCACAGCCACAAGGTACTTGGTACAGCACTACACATTTGGATTTTGAAGAAAATAGTATCAGGAAGGGCCCCAAAGTCCAAATGTTTCCCCCACTCCCACCCTACAAACCATAGGAGAATAGAAAGAAGAAAAGGAAAGTCTTGGAGCTTCAGCTGCTTTCTCACAGCTAGTTATGGGACTTAAAAACAGCAAGTTCGTTTTGTTCATGACTGCACAGAAAACCAAGAATAAATCTGTGGGTCAAGTGCATATGCTGGAAGCGGAATCCAGGCCACTGCGGCCGTCCTTGGCCAAGTTGATCCCCCAGGACCTTGGGGTGAAGCAAAAGGCTGGTTCTTCAACCAGAAATAAAAGTGTAGACATCAGTTGCATGGACAATTTCATTGGCTTCCATAAAATCACTATACTGTGTTTTTCGGTCATCTAAAGATAGGGAGATATAAATCAACACAAAGGCTAACACAGAATCAATTCTCCTTTCTTGGGTCTAATTATCTTGTCTGTGCTTTTTTATTTTATTTTATTTTAATTAATTAATTTATTTATTTATTTCCCCTTGCTGCTTGTGCTCGCTGTGTCCCTTTGCTTTGCATTTTTTCTGTGTCTGCTTGTCTCCCTTTGTTGTGTCATCTTGCTGACCCCAGACCACCAGGCCGCGCGAGCTGGGTTGCCTTCACCAGGAGGCCCCGGGTTCGATTCTAGTAACACCCCTCACCTCCTGAAACAGGAATGGACTGGGCCAATCATGCCAGCCCTTATCCCTCATCATAGTCATTGGCCCACACAGGGCACAGCCCCAGGATTGGTTTCACAGCTGGGGCCAGGGCCCTTTTGGGTAAGGAGCTAGGAGCAGATAAAGTTGGGGATGCTGTTGGCAAACTGTCCCTGCTATAAGGGAATATTTGTCTGCAGGAAGAGAGGATGAATTCAAGGAGAGATAAGGATAAATGAGAGAAAGAGACGGGGGGAGAGACTTAAGACTGTGGAATTTCCAGTTCTAGTCCTCACCATCCCTAGGGCCACTCTAGTCCTCAGGGTTCTCCTTTGACCCTCAGTATCTTCTTAATAAATCCCTTTTGTGCAAGTTAAGCATCTCATCCTTTGGAAGACCTTCCTGGACATATACAGGCACAGTGAAATGCCCTTGTCACTATGCTTCCTGAAATCCACTTTTAAATCTTGCAACAGCAACAATTTACAGGTGCCTACTATGTGCCAGACTTGCTGCTAAAGGCTCTACATATGTTATCTGTATTAACAGCACTTAAGTTGCACTATAGTTAATAATTTCTCCTACTAGAAAAATGAATATAAAATTTTTCTGCTAGCTTCTGTAGTGAAAGAAAATATTTTAATTTCCAATTTATTTCAGCCTGTGTATGTACACAGGAGATTCCAGTTAGCCCTCAGTATCTATTCTTCACTTTTTCTTCATAAAACCACCCATATTGTTCAGCCGGGAAAAGCCTACTTTTCCCAAGTCTGTCCTTGCAGCCAGGTGTGAATATGTGAACAAATTCAGGTCACAATGAGATGTAAGAGGAGGTGTAGTGTATGTCTTCCCAGAAATGTGTTTAAAGGGAGGGCGGGGACCCTTCTTCCTCCCATTCCTTCTTTCTCATGGCTTGAATATGATATGGGAAGTGGATGTGGCTCAAAGGATTGGGCTCCTGTCTACCATATAGGAGGTCCAGGGTTTGATTCCCAGGTGAAGGTGAGCTGGCCCAAGTGGAGAGCTGGCCCATATGGCCCACATGGAGAGCTGGCCCAGGGCAGGAGTACTGGCCCGAGTAGAGAGCTGGTGCAGCAAGATGACGCAACAAAAAGAGACACAGAAGAGAGACAGGAAGAGACGCAGCAGACCAAGGAGCTGAGGTGGCGCAAGGGATTGAGCACCTCCCTCCCACTCTGGAAAGTCCCAGGATTGGTTCCCTGTGCTGCCTAAAGAGAAGACAAGCAGGCACAGAAGAACACACAGAGAGCAGACAGTGAGCACAAAATAACGCGGGTGGTGGTGGTGGTGAATAAATAAATAAATAAATCTTAAAAAAAAAAAACGAATATGGATGTGATGACTACAGCTTGAGCAGCCATCTTGGACCAGAAGGTGAGACACCATGGGTGAAGGATGGTGGAGGACAAGGACAGAAGGAGCTTGGGCCGCTGATGATCATAGAACCCCAATACCAGCCTGGACTTTTCACCTCCAGATCTCCTTTATATACGTGAGAAACAAAATTCTATCTTATTTAAGCCACTGTTATTTTGAGTTTTCTGCATTTCCCAGCTGAACCCAATCCTAACTGATAAAATGGACATATTATATATTATAGATAAAACTAATATCTACAGGTGTTTGAATAGACCGGTGAAGTTCAGGTCATTCACCTTCTATAGAGATAAGAGAATACCATTGCTGGACATTTAGTTAAAAGCAATGCTTTGTCCAGTGACACCAGCTACTCCATTGTGCATGATGTTGTCTACATTCTTTAAAAAGGGAAAACAACAGCTGTTGATAAAAACAGTCATGGCAGCTGAGGTACTAACTGTCTCACTGGAGGAGGAGGCTAAGAGAGTGGAAGGAACCAATACCTGCTCAGACTGTAGAGAAGCTGGACAAGTATGTAAGAAATGTCCAAAATGAGTGTAAATCAGACTCCAACAGAATCCATTGGGTAACTGTGAAACAAAGCTTTTAAACTGTCCCCAAAGACAATCCACCAACATCTACCATTATTCAAGGCCAAATTAAACATAAAAATAACAAACACTAAGACTTCACAAATTTAGACTGGAAATTTCCTTTGTAAATTCTCTAAAAATAGAGTTAGATGAAAAATTAAATGGCAAACAAGAGTTCAGACAAGGAAACAATGTGTTGTGTTTAACTGTATGTGTGTTTAAGGAATTTAGCCTAAATGACTTTGTTTACATGCATTACAACCAATATGAAAGCCTTATCCATTTATGAATATGTGAGCCAAAGAGGCTGCAGGCAAATATGGAGAGCTCATAGGACTATCAGCTTTCATTTAAGCAAAGAAGAATAAATTATTAGAAAGTTGAAGCAAATTCTTACTTTCAGTATTAAAAGAAAAACTGTAGAACACTAAATGTCTTTCAATGAGGTCTCAATTCACTCATTTTACATGTTAGAGAAATGAGAAAACAAAAGACCTTAAATATTTATGCTACAATTTGGGTCTTAGCCAAAATTCATGGATGCTACTGATTACAAATGAGCTTTACCTGTTCATTAAACCTAATTTGGGTGGGGCTTCTCCTGGGTAATCCCATAATACCAGTACTCAGATGAGTTACTGTATATTGTTGAATCATAAAAAGAAACACACAGACAGGGACACACAAAGAATTCCACTGTTTCTTTTACAAATTCCAACCTTTGAGAAATCTCTCTCATAATAAATGTAAACAAATAAAGTCTTTAATGTTGTAAAAAACGTTTCCCAAATTTCCAGGTCATTCAAACACAACAGCCATAAAATAAACATCTTAGAGGAGAATGCTTCTAAGCCTGTCCAGGATGGATGTCCAGGAAAGAGCTTGGCTGGCATTACCTCACCCATGCCAAGGTCCTGACGGGTGAACGAAGTGACCTTTAGGATGAAACGGCAGAGCAAGCCTTCACTTCTGTATAATACTACATAGTTTTTTTTCAAGCATTATTCCCCCAAGAAAACAAGCACTGAGCTCTTTGGTATTCAAAGCCATATACTGACAGATTGAATTTGCTCGTTTAGAATTAAAGCTCAGGTCTCCCATTCTTCAAAGGGTATAAAAGTTCAGGTAGGTGTGGGATGCGTGAGGCAAAGACATCAGCGGTAAGGCAAGTGGTAGTTTCCCTGACCGCTGGGGATCTATCGGCTGTGCAATCCCACCAAGCAGAACCACAATGATCTTCAAAGCAAGCAAACGAGTTGCTTTCCCACCTTGTCTGAACCTCATGGGAGAAAGAAGAAAATCCAAGTTACCTTCCTCATCTGAGCCAACAGTCCTTCAAACTCCTTCAGGTTCAGCGTCGTTCCACTATAGGATGCACAGCTATTTGCTGCTTTTCCCAGCCAGTAAATGGTCACTAATACCTGTGGAACAAAATGCACAAGAGCAGGAGACTTTTCCCTCAAGAATTACTTTTAAACTAAGGACTCAATAGTGCTCCCTAACAAGAAAGCAGGAAGGAAAGAATATCTGACACTGATTTTCAAAAACCACCGTCCATGAGGTATCCATTAAGTGTAAAATCATTTTAATAAGATCCCCATGCTGCATCAGTCAACACAAGCTTGATTCAGTAGTTAACATGAGTCCAGTTTTAGGAAAAGTTAGGTTGTGAGAAAGTGATCTATGAGACATCAAGAAAACAAATCCTCATATTATTTCCAGTAACAGTTTCATAATTAGGCAGCAAAATTTTTCCGAAACTCTTTGGAGGCTTTACCCAGATGAGCAATGGAACAGACGGTCAATTCCTTTTGAGAGAGGTGCTTTTGAAGGTCTATGATGTCTACTTGTGGGCACATAGGGTTCTGCTAGGATCAATGGTAAAAATCTCAAAGGAGTGATAATGATCAATCAGTGATTCCAAGCACAAGCTCAACACAATGATATCTAACTAAATCAGAAAAAAGCAATGCAGTGAAGAATACCATCTAGAGATATCTAGCTTTGGGTTATAGTTAGACTCCCGTTCATCTGAGATGGGAAATTTTTTGCCTTGACAGGGTTGTTTCCAATTAAACAACCTTGGCTGTTTAAGAAAGTCTATGAGTACTCAATGGTCTGAAGCTATAGTTCTAAGTTAATTTTGTTCTGCCCTTCCAAAGAAACTGTCCACAAAGCAAATGCTCTTTAATTTGACTTTTCCATATAATACAGCAGGAGAGAGCCAAAGATGAGCCCCTTAAAACTGAATTATAGGAAGTGGATGTGGCTCAAGTGGTTGAGCGCCTGCTTCCAACATGGGAGGTCCCGGGTTCGGTCACCAGTGCCTCCTAAAAAAAAAACAAAAACAAACAACAAGCAAAACAAACAAACAAAAAAACCAACTCAGGGGAGCTGATGTGGCTCAGTGGTTGAGCACCGGCTTCCCAAATATGGGGTCCTGGATTCAATTCCCGGGTCCCAGGACCTCAAAAAACAAAAAGCCAAAGAAACAAACAAATTAAAAAAAACCCAAATTATGGTGTGACTGGCTTTTCTACCTCTGTGGTAAAACTTTACTTCATGAACCCTTCAAAACTTCTAGAAAGTCTTTTTAAACTGATTGCTTACAAATAAATTTCCAGAGAACAGACTATTCCAAAGGATAGGACATTAACTATGACCATAAAATAATGAGGCTATCTTGAAAGGTATAATGGGAGAATGGAAGATAGAACAGTTTTCTTTTTTTTTGGAAGAGAGGTTTTCTGATTTGTTCAAAATTGTGTGATGAAATATGGCATATATCTCTAACTTTATAGAGGAAGGAAAAGAAGATAAGAAAGAGAAGGTTAATCAAATATAATAGCATCCTGGAAACAAACAAACAAACAAAAAACAAAGAAATCACAGCCAAATTTTCTGATGAAGGTCATTATGAAGTAATACATATTACTTATAGTTTTCAGTTTAACTTTAAAATAAAAGAGCACTAAAATACTTGCCTTTTGAAAATAAGACCTAACTACAAAATGTTAATCTTGGAAAGTACTAATAAAAATCAAAGATTAATAGGAAAACAAAATACAAAAACTACAGGCCCATGACAGTCAACACTATTCATATAATGCTAATCTTTCCCCTAAAGCAATCTGCCCAACTGCTTAATTTAATAATCCCATCTGTGCCTACCCACAGACAGCGACTAATGCTAGTGCTGAGATAGATCGTTTTGTGTTGAAGAAAGCAAATCTCAAACAGAGCACAAGCTTTCATTTGTTTATTTCTGAATTGAGCACTTACCTAATTAAAGAGAATCCCCCCCCCCCAAGCTACTAATTTTACTTCTATCACAGCCATTAATTATTCCATCAGAGACACAAATACTTGTTTTCTAAGAAGGGCTCTCCAGCAAGGCATATGAGAGCACACAGGACATTGAACTCATGATCTAAAATTTAAACTTGAACCATCAAAGTCAGAAAGATAAAAGTTTGGAAAGTAAATTTAAAACACTTACATTTTTCAGCTTCCTACTATAATCAAGGCTCCTAGTTACAGGAAAAGGAAAAGAAAATATTATCAGAATAGCAATTTCTTCCCCATGAGATCTTACTTTAAACCTCTCTAAGATGTACTTGAAGCTAACAAATATAATGAAATCAGGATGATATATATTTTTTCCAGGTCTGTGTTTGGTGATTACAGTTATTGAATAAAATTATTTAGAAAGCAAAATGTAAAAGGGCAATGTGGGACTGAAGTTCCACACTACACCATGAAAAGTCGAATGCTCTGTAACATCTGGAGAATGAAGAATTGTTTAAAACTGGGACTGTTTATACTTGTACTCTCAAAAGCCAAACTGGTGAAATGAGATTCTGCCTTGATTATAGACCACTGTCAAATTGAACTCTGACTGCATTTCCAAAATAGTCTTCATGTAACTACTTTCAGCAAAGATCTATAACCTTACTTAATTAAATGGACCTGAAAATAGATGTACAGGCAGCAGTACTATCCAGATATTTGTTCTTTCCTGCTATGTACATAAATTAGTGTTTGGAATTAGCTTTAAGTAGGCAAAGATGTTTGTACATCTGTTTGAATATATACACGTATATTCTCAAATATACAGAAATATGTATTCTCAAGTACACACCAAAGAAAGCTATTTGGTGGTATCTTCTAAATATTCATACCCTGAAATATAAGAATTCTCCAAAATTATTCCAAGGTTTCTTTAACATGTGAAGAAATAAATACTAGCAAAAATAACTGTTGTGTTTCTCTTTCTATAGTAACTTCATTAAGAGGTGTGGGGAAATGTAATTCTATTATGTGAACCAGCCAAGAATTTCTTCAAGTATTTAGATCATGATTACTTCATTGTGACATATTCTGACTCAAAATACATATTTATGAATAGGTGAACAATTTTAAACCAACTGAGTTTTGAGGGAACAGATAACAACAGTGCAATAAGGATATAGACTGATAAGCAGAAAGTTGAATAGAAAAAAGCATTGGTCCAAGTAAGAGAATCTCTTGATGTTTCCCCTTTTTAATGGAAAAAAAGGTATACCATTATTTAATTAGATATCTGCTAGAATTTTTAAAATTAAAATTTTTTAAATTTAAAATTAAAATTTTTTAAATTTTGTTAAATTTTTAAAATTTAACAAAAAAGACAAAAACAAAAATATAAGGATTTTGAAATTTTTATGAAAAACAGGTTAAGAATAGGGAACATAAAACTTTTTCTGCATTGACAATAATGTTTCATGGACTAAATTGTGGCCCAGTTCTACAAATCATACTTGGCACATAGTAAGAGTTCACAAAATCTTTAAGTGATTTCTACATAACCACCAATTACATGAAAATGCTTCCAAATTTTTACAGAGACGTATTCAGGAGCAATCCAAAGCCTTTCCACTTTTTCATGCAATTGCTTTGATTTTCTGGAATGATATTTTCTGCATGCCCTTCTGGATTATGCTTTCATATCCCATTGAGGTTGTCTGGAATCCATTACAGGTAGAGTTCACTAAATTACACACACAGTAATCATTTGCAGGTTTTCCCCTCTTTGGGGGAGGGGGCGTCTACTCAAGTTACTTCTCAAAAAATGTAGGAAAAATTACCTACAATAAAAGCTGAACTAAAGAATATTTTTAAAAGACAATTTCAGAAAAACATCAACATTTTTCCTGTGGGTTCTACCCCTTTCCTTTATTGATTGTGCTATGGATTGGTGTCAATGGAATATTCTCCATCTTTACTGAAGTTCTGCTCAACTCTCAAAGGGACAACTGGAAAAATATTAGCAGTTTTACTTTAATCTACCACTGCTATAAAATCTATAAATGTCACAAGTGTCCCCTGTACAATGCCAGATTAAACTAGCATCACTTTCAAAAATGTTGTGAAGCAGATAGCTTATTCCATGCCCCAATCCTCACTAAAACTAGAAACAACTTTTTAAATACTGTGAATGAATATATGGCATAATTTTAAAACAAAAGTTCAACATCCTAAAATGCTGTGGACCGTCCTTCCTCTCGCATTCCTCCTTGCTCATTATCCTTCCACCACACTGACTTTTCTTTTTCTTTTAGACATAAAGCTTGTTCTACTCCCCTTTTTACTGCTCTTCCTCTGCCCAGAACCTCCTCCAGACCTCTGCATGGCTGGTTCCTGCCTCCTGGTCAAATCTCAGACCTCAGCTCAAGGCCCACCTTGTCAGACACGCCGTCCCTCTCCTTTCCTGGCCTGGTCACTATCTTTCACATCACTCATTTTCTTTTCTTTTCAGTACTTATCACTACCTGCAATGATCTTCTTTATATGTTTACTTCTCATTTCTTCACAGTGGAGCACCAATTCCATGGGAGCTGGGGCCCTTGGTTACCTCGGTCACTCTATTTCTCTAATGACTGGGAAGTATCTAACATGTTGAGGTTGTCTGGAGCTGTCCACACCCCAGAAAAAACCTGTTCTTAAATCTAATCCATTCCTGTGGGTGTGAACCCACTGTAAGTAGGACCTTTTGATGCAGTTCCTTCAGTTAAGGTGTAGCCCAGCCTAATCAGGATGGGCCTTACTCCTATTACTGGAGTTCTTTAAAGGCAGAATGTAATTCAGACACAGAGAGGAAGCAAGAAGCTGAAATTCAACAGAACCAGGAAGAGAAGGGAGAGGTCAGGAGAGGCCACCATATGCCTTACGTGTGACAGAGGAGCCAAGGATCGCTGGCAGCCAGCCCCAGAAGGCCAGGCTTCGGGAAGAAAGCATCACCTTGATTTGGACTTTCTTTTAGCCTCAAAACCATGAGCAAATAAATTCCCATTGTTTAACACCCCCTATTTCATGGTATTTACTTAAGCAGCCTGGGAAACTAAAACACACACATATTGTAGCTGCCCAGCAAATATTTTCTGAATGAATGAGCAAAAAATGGCAGGGACATGGGGGAACGTGATAGAAAAGTATTGCCTAAAGAAAATAATGCTGCTCAAATGAAGGAAGAATTTAAAAGGGAAGAAAATGAGGAGAAGAAAAGCAAAAGGGAGGATTGATAAAAAGACAAGTAAAAGAAGGGAAGGAAAGTGTAGGGAAGTGAAGGGAACAGAGAAGAGAAAAATAAGGAGAAACGACAGGAAAACAGGAAGATGCTGCTGCAATTAGAAGCAACCATGTGCATGTGTCTGGCCGAAGTGATTTTCCCTCCTAAGTTGCTTTCTGTGCCTTTGCATTAAAGTGTCCTTCTTAGATGCTGGTCGTCCCATCTGCTTAGATCTGCACTGAACAAGCTTTAGCTAGAATCACACGTTAGAGAACATTCTGTCCAATTCCATTTTATAGGTGACACAGAGGCCTAGTGAGGCAAAGGAACTTGTCTAAGATTACAGGCCCTGGGAGCAACAGATCCAGGGCTAGGATTCAGATTTCCTGATGCCCAGTTTGCTGTAGATAAGCAATAAAAGTGACGTGACTTCTGAATTGGTCTCAAAATTCTCCCAGTTTAGTAACATGCAGATTTGAAGAGACTCAAAAAAAAAAAAAGGAAAAAAGGATGCAGCTGCCAACACTGTCAAGTGAACTGTGAACTTTCCTTCGCCCTCTAAACAGTGTGTGTGTGTGACTAATTATTATCTATGATGTTGCACAATAACTATTGTTTCAGGTCACTTGCCACCCAGATGAAACTTCAAATGTGACATGAGGCAGGACCTAAAACAGTTGCTGAAAATGAACAATAATTTATAGAGGCTGGATTTTGGTACAGTAATAAATGGAGCCTGTGATGACTCAGATGAGGTTTATGGTGGTTTCCATATTTAAATATCCTAGCTTTTATCCTGTTATTTTTGCACTTTTTAACTAAAAATTTTCCATGAAAAATATTAAAAGTATGATACATTGACAGCAGGGAAGTAATTTTAGATAATCAATCTTGGCTGACTGTCCATTATTCCCAGTCATGAATCATAAAGTCCAATTTAAAACCCAGACTTTATTTCATTCAGCAGTTCCAATTTTTCTCCCAATTATTTCTCCCCATCATGTTTTAAAACCAAGATCGGCAACCAGTATAAAATTAGTAGCTCTGAATCTTGGCTTCTCTCCCTTTTCTGTCCTTCTGGGATAAAACAGCCCCCCAAATAATAAAAAGGACAAGAGTAGCCAATCCACAGGCCCTGTCTTTATAACTAAGCCTATTATTAAGGTATATTCACGTCAAATATTGTTTGACTAAGATGAAAAATGTTTTATATGCAAATGGTAGGGTCTAAAGAACTTTTCAACTGCAGTAAAGTTATCTTTGCCATCACATAAGGGCATTACTTCTCATTACTCTGGTCACGGTCAGCTTCTTTACTGAGAAGTGCACGGCCTTTTCCGCCCCAGGAATTCTTTGTCTCCAAACAATAGCCAAACGGCCAGTGATCCATCTTCAAAGAACTTGATCACTGACACAAATTGAGGAATCAGTTACAAACGTAAATGCAGAAGAGATTTCGCCATAAACTACTGCCTTCCTTATATAATAAACAGAATTCAGATGTGTTTACTCGCTCTGCAGTCTTCCAAGAGCCCAGACTGGAGTCAGTAAAAGGGTTTTGTCTACCACTCACTGATTCTGTGCATACTTCTCCCTTGTCTCTCTGTAAGGCTTTACAAAACATTTTCCTCCTTCTCTTTAAAATCCTAATTCTAATGAGCATGATTTTTGCATTTCAAAAAATTATGTTTGACTAGAATGAAAGCAATGCATGGAAGGAAGGCCCGTGGATCTTGTTTTGAAAGCTTGATTTCTCCTCTCATATTTTTATTTTATAGGCATGCCCAATTCGCTTCCTCTTAGATCTCAGAACATCATCAGGAAACTGAAAATCAAACTAAAAAGGGGTTTCCCCTCAACATAAAGCATACGCTACTTACTTGACCGTTACTCTGTTTGACGTGTCCTGGAGGTCACTTGGGTCAAAAAGTTGAGATTCTTTAAGGCCGAGCTCTTTGCAACCTCTCAAGAATAAGATGATATTGTCCTGGAAGGAAGAAAACAATTCCAAGTCTACGTTATTTCTTAGATTATCTCTATGAACCAGTCCCTACCCTTTAACAACCCAAATTGCTTGATGCCAGTCATTAGAGCAGCTGGAGTTAGGTCTAAACCATGGCGTGCTGTAGAGTAAAAGTATAAAGCTTCTAAATCCACAGTCATACTAAATTCGTTTTTCCCCCTTTACTTTGACCCATTTGTATAAAACTGCAAATACAATGCCACTGAAAAGGCTAACAGCATCCTGTGGGGGAACAGTGCTCAAAAAACCAGGCACTCCCTATTGTTTCTTTGTCCATACATTATTTCCTAGATTCTGGGATTCTGGTTCAAAATTGGTAAGAAAATAAATTTTACTCCCCAGTCTCATCTTCACAAGCTTTTTTTTTTTTTTAATTGATCTTCTAAAGTACATCCTATATCAGTGGGTTTTGATGAATAATACCTCTTTATGGGCCATAAATTGCATTAAATCAAAAGAATTCTAGGCCACATTGTGAGAAGCAAAAAAGAGGGGCATGGGAAGCTTTTGAAAATAATACAAAAGATCTAACTCAAAGTGACTATTTCTCCAGCAGGTACAGTTTGACTTTGAACTGACAGAGTGGCAGGCACAACTGATAGCTAAGGAGGGTTCTGGTCTTCATCTTGTTTATTCACTAAGAATAATCAAATGACTCTGGAAGGCATTGCAAGTAGTGGGGTCATCCTTTTGGAGCTCCAGGGTTTAGTCAGCAGATTTGTTGGTTATAGTGTCTAATTGGCCTACGTGTTGAAATACTTCTGTTGGTGCTACCTGACCCCACCAGTCCTTGAAAACCACAGGGCAGGAATGACAAAGGTCTGTTCCAGGATCCAGATCCATGCGAATCTATCTGAATATTTTAAGAAAGAGGTGACAAAGATCTGAAATGATGGTGGTGATCACCGAATCACATATTCACCTAAGTACAATTCGACAAAGTGAACAGAAAACATAATATAGTGGATTGTTGTCATTTGTGGATTCATTTTTATGAATTTGCCTACTCGCTAAAATTTATTTGTAACCCCCCAAACAACTCTCACAGTGCTTCCTCCGTCATTCATGGACACGTGCAGAGTGGCAAAAAATGTGAGTTGTCCAACATGCATGTTCCCAGTTGAGTTTCAACAAGGCCTTCTTGTTTCAGCTCTCATACTGTAAACAAGTGTCATTTTCACGGTCTACTTAATGCCAAGTTTTTGGGTTTTGTTTTGCTTTTTTGCAATTTTGGACCTTCTCTTGGTGATTTTGCTGTTTACAATGGCCCCTCAACCATAGTGCTGAAGTGCTGTCAAGTGTTCCCTAAATGCAAGAAGGCTGTGTTGTGCCTTATGGAGAAAATGCATGCATCAGGCATGGGTTACAGTGCAGTCAGCCCTGAGTTCAATGTTAATGAATCAACAACATATATTACATAATATATGTAAACAGAAACACACATAAAACAAGGTTATAAATTGATCGGTAGATGAATATGTGACCAGAGGCTCACAGGAAACTAACCCTGTATGTCCCCTCGGAGCAATGGTCAGTCTTCCCTAATTCAGTGTCCACAATGACTCTATGGAGCATACCTACCAGGAGCAACAAGAATCAACTGTTTCCCAATTACGCAGCGGGATAGACAGGATTCTGAAATGGCCCCCAAGAATCCCACCACCCGGTGTATATGCCCAAACAATCCCTGCCCCTTTAGTGAGAGTGGGCCCTATGTAGATGAGGGGATATAACTCTGTGACTCTGTGGCTAACCAGATGATTTTGAGTTAATCAGAAGGAGATTATCTGGTTGCAGCTTGACCTAATCAGGGAGCTTTAGAAAGACAATGAAATCAGAGACACATTACTGCTTGCAATGAATTCTATAGCTTCAAGGAAGTGGATTCTGTCAACAACCATGTGATCTTGGAAAACGCTTAGAAGAGGCTCAGACGAGACTTCATCCCAGGGCAAAACTTGATTTCAGCCTTGCAAAACCCTGAGCAGAGAAACCAGCTATGTCATGCTTGGACTTCTGACCTCAGAAACAGTGAGCTAATAAACGGGTGTTGTTTTTACATACTAAGTTTATGGTAAACTGTTACACAGCAATAGAAAATGAATACACCCCAGGCTCAAAACGGCAAGAAGAATAGCAATACATTGCCAAACTTTATAAAGCCCTTATTATATGCCAGGCATTCTTCCAAGAGCTTTAAACACATTAACTCATTTAATTCCCACACAACTTTTTGAGGTAGGTACTAATATTATACTCATTTTACAAATGAGAGAACTGAGGTACAGAGCATTTAATGACCTCGTCCAAAGTCACACAGCTAAAAAACAATTGCAGCCCGTAATCACTATGCAATCCTGTTGTTATTGTGACCTTACTAGGTCCAATTGATTGTTCCTTTAATATTCAATAAAAATTGAGCATGTGCTATGCACAGGTCCTACTCAAAAATTCATAATGACTCTCACAATTGCACCTTTTTACTAGATCTACTTCTGTCACCCAAGTTTTCCCTGGATATTCTACAATCTACCAGCTCTTTCTAACCTCCAACCTGGAAATTTCTTCAGCTCTAGCCAAACTGGGCCACTAATTGGAACTCAAACACATATCTTCCTTATCTCTTTATGTTTCTGAAGGTCCAATTCATGTATGAAATACTCAATCTTCAGTGATTTCTTCTTTTTTAAAAATTGTCAATTTGTCCTCATTTAGATGTCATCTCATATAGTCCTATTCCATCTTTTTTTTAAATAATTGCATGGTTGTTCTTTAATATTTCACATGTGCATGCCTTATATTCTCAAAGCATTATAATGTTCATTGAGTGAAAAGGCAGTGGTATGATATATTTAAGGCAATGAAAGAGAAAAACTGCCAGCCAAGATTTCTTTATCTGGAAAACTGTCCTTCAAAAAAATCAGAATGAGTTAAAAAAAAAAAAAAAAGTTCACTGAAGGCAGGAGTTGTGGCTTATACTTTTTTACATCCCCCAGAAAAATTTAGCACACAGTAGGTACATAATCAATCTTTGATTAGAGCTTTTTTGGCTCAAGTAGTAAGAAGAGAGCGAGAGATCTTAATGTTATTACTGTGGTTTCTTCTTTGGCCTCTAGATAAGTGACTAAACCAGGACAATAACCATTAATGCCAAGTAATTAAACCTGTATATTTCAAGATGTTTCAAGCCCAACACATTTGCCAAAGGTCTGCCCACCTGGACAACACTTCTGCCTCTAACTGGAGAGGCTATTCTACACTGTGTTGGGCTGGGAAGAGTGCTGGGAAGGCAATCTGGCCACAGAGCCTAGCTGTGTCTTCCCATCAGCTTTATCAGATGGTTTTCTGATAGCCATCCCTCTTAGTCTTGAATCTTATTTCTCAATTGGTTTCAGATTAAGATGGTAGGAGCCAGCTATTATTTACTGGCTCTCCCAGACCCCAATATATGTGATTTATTTCCATACATATGTAATCAGGCATATAGTAGACATTTGCTGTTTTGCCAATCAGCATCAACTCCTTTTCTGATGGCAAGAATATTCTGAGCCTAAGAGTTTTGGAAGCTTGCGGACTCTCCCTGGCTCAAGGGGTGGAGCATGTGACCCAGGCTAAGCCAGTGATTGGCTCAGAGATGGACACATGTCCTATTTTAGACAAGCAAAAGGGAACATATCCCAGGATTTATATAAGAGCTATCAGAAGCAACACCGCTCCAACTGCTGGACTAGAGTTGGATACAGTGGGCCTGAAGTTGCAGCTGGACCTGAGAAATGAGCAAAGCCAAGAGATGGACCCCGAGGAAGTCATTCAGTCAAGTCACATCAAAGACCAACCGTTTTGTGGACTTTTCAGGAACACAAGAGAATATATTCAATATTTTGCTTAAACTAAAAAGTTTTCTGTCACTTGTAACCCAAAGATTCCTAATGGATAAAAACATTATTAAAATCAAAAGAGTTTAATGTCTTTCCTCTCAAATTTGCACTCTACACAATTACCCTCTAATTTTAACACATTAACTCTCAGTCCATGAACAATTGTAGTTTGAATGACGCGCCACGCAACACCCTAGCTGTAAATGAAAAACAATCCCTACCCATGTCAGAGTAATGAAGGTAGTTCAAATGCCTAAGACAACAAGGAGGTTCAGGAAAGATTCCTTTGATAAGATGCCACCAGAGCTAAGTTTTGAAGGTGAGATGAGAATCATCATAAGTGATGTGGAAAAGGGCAGAGGAGTCAGGCCAAGCAGAGGATGAAGATGTGAAACAACACGGCGCATATGAGGAACTCAAGAAGAAAATCTGAGGAAGCACCAATGGAAGACGCAGCTGTGGAGGCAGAGGCTGATCACAGAGGATCTGAAAGGCTAAGAAAGGCAGGTCATGGGAGCCACAGGGGTCTGTCATGGAGACGTGACCGTCCAGATTTGACGTAGAAGCAGATTGAAGGTGAACAGAGGAGAAGGACAGGAGATGGAGACCAAAGAAGAGACGCTAAACCTCTTCCTGTCCCCAAACAGAGCGTCTTCACCCCAGAAGGCTTTCTTTTCTGTGTAAGGCCTTTCGGCAGGCAAGATGCTCCACCACCCACAAAGCCTCTGCTGGACCGACAATGCGCTGGTCAGGACGGAGTGTGGCCACCCATACCCCCTTCGATCACTTTCCATGCTGCTTTAATTATCAATTTCTCCTTGGGAGTCTTTAATTTTATCTCCCACTCCCACAGTTTTACAGTTTTCTGATTTCTCATCAATACATTTTTTTCAATGATTTTTCCTAAGGAAAAAAGAAAAGGAAAGGAAGGAAAAAGAGGGGTGAAAATAAAAGTCATTTTAAACACTACTCAGATTTCCTACTGGTACACTGATCATCCTGTTACTAAATTTAAATGCAACATCTCGCCTTGTGAAAAATACTATTTTGTCCCACTATTTCAGTTGTTGGAAATAAATTGTTTTGGCTTCACTTTCAATTCTTTTTAAAATTCATTTTGTTATCACACAAACATATAAATTTATCACTGAACACAGCTAACCATGCCAGATTTACCCCAGTCTCACAGAACATGGCTTCTCCTTGGTACGCAGGCCTCAGAAGTAGGCCACACAATTTCCCAGAAACGGCAAAACCAGGAGCCTCCTCTTCCTGAAAGTTTGGTTTTCTTTCTGCCAGTGGAATAAGCAATCCTGATATGAGGAGCACATACAGACTTTCATTTGCTATGTTTACATATAAAATAGTTGATTAGAAAAAGGAGGGAATACAAAGAAGGGATACAAGTCAGTACCTAATTTATCACTATCAGCATATTTAGGAGTACATAGTGATAGAAAAATTGCTACAGTAATTTCCAAGAAAAACTTGGAAAATATTTTGCCAATATGAGAAGCAACTTAAAGTTCACTACTGATTTTTAAAGTGGCTTTTCTTTTTATTTTATTATTCTTTAGTGAAGAAAGTAGGTTAAAAATCAGTGAAGGCTTTAGGTATCTGAAGACCATTTTGGTGAATTGTGTCAGGCATTTTAAAAAATAAACTAAATATCTGTAGCTTCCATTTACAGACTATGTGTCGGGTCTGTTCTAAGTATGCATGTGGAGTACCTCTTTTGGTCTCAAAACAGCCATAGAAAATGGGTGCCGTGATTGTCTCCATTTTACAAATGAGCAGTTGAGGTTCAAAGTACCACACACAGTCACACAGTGAAAGGACATGAGGTTTCTCCTGACATGGGACATCTAAGTCTGAAAAGTGGTGATTCCTTTTCCCCATCTCTCCACATTTTCAGGTGCCTCATCTCTTTTTCTGCCTTTCTGAATTTTTTTATTCTTTTTCTTCGTGCCTGTTCTCTTTCTCTATGATTTTCTCCTTCCTCCCTCCCCTCACGCCCACCACACACAAACACACACACACACACACACACACACACACACACACTCTCGCTCTCTCTGGCTATTTGGCTCTGAGGTTCTCAAAGGCACCACTACCTTTGAACAGTCTTCAAGGCAACACTTTCAAAAAAGAGTGCACTCCTCACTTGCAATTCCACATGTGAAGGACAGTAAGCAAAGCCTTCAGCAACTTAAGGCACCCTCCCCGCCACCCACCCCCCGAAAAAAAAGACAATGACTAGTAGAGAGGTTGAGGTGGGTCTTTTCTAGGGTCTGCAAGGATCTTTCTGATGGGCCTGTAAGCTCTGAAGGCTTCTTTCCCAGAGGAAAGTAGAGGATGGGTCCAGGTGCTTTCTAGGAATCATTTGGGACCACAATCAAGGCGCAGACTTGTGACTACCACATAGTGCCATAAGAGGTGCATGACTGAGGCACCCCAGATTTCTCTAGAAAGGCAAGGGGGTGCTCTCCCTATATGCATCCCCGGATGCACACACCCACCGTCGAATGCCACGCTATACGCATCACATGAACTACAAACACAAGCACTCCGCAGCCAGCCAGCCTGAACCATTTGGGCTGGAAGACTTAAATGCCTGCCAGTCTCCTTGCAGCTTCATGCTGCAACCTAATGATGCTGGAAGGCAGCCAGGCCCCATCAGGAGAACAGCCAGAAGGAAGAGCCACCCAGGCAAGAGCTAACCAGGGCAGCAGCCGTAGCAAGCGGGAAGGACTGTGCCTTTAACTACATAAGACACATCCTGTGAATTCCCATCTGCCTTGCTCTTCACACTGAGCTTTTTCCACATTCATAATTTCAAGCAAAGCCCACATTTAGTGTTTTAACTTTGGAAGCCAAGCAGTATAACAGTGCCAGTCTCAAGGGAGAAGTAGGAGATGCTGGTGAACGACAATGACTATTATATTTGGCTCTTACTACCGTGGTATTACAAACCCATTAAGACTTAGCAATACTTTAAAAAATGTTTTTGAAGTTCTCTTCAAAAGAGTCAATGTCATGAAATAACAAAAATAGGAGATTAAAGAGACATGACAACCAAATGCAATATATGAACTTTGATTGGATCCTAGCTCTAACAAGAAAAGAAAAAGACTACGAAAGTCTCATTTAAATATGGACTGTATATGAGATGATACTATTGAATGAATGTTAATTTTCTTAGATGTAGTGATGATATTGAGGTTATATATGAGAATGTTTTTAATTTGACAGGGCACATATGAATTATTTAGGAGTGAGTTATAATGTCTATAACTTACTTTCAAATGGTTCAGGGGAAAAAAAAAAACAGTGTGTGCATGTGTGCCTGCACATCTGTGTGGAGAGAGAAAGACGGGTAGAGCGATATGGCAAAATATTAATAACCGATGGATCTAGATCAGGGCTGGCAAACTTTTTCTGCAAAGGGCTAGATAGCGAACGTTTCAGGTTTTGTGGGCCATATGGTATTCTCTGTTGAAATGACTCACCTCTGCCGTTGCAAAATGAATGGGCATGCCTGTATTCCAATAAACTTTATTTACCAAAGCAGGCATTGGGCTGGATTCAGCCTGCACTGACTCTGCTCTAGGCGAAGGATATTCAGGTACTCAATATGCCATTCTTTTGGCTTTTCTGTACATTTAAAAATTTTCCCACAAAAATGCTGGAGAAAAGATTTTTAAATTTATAAAAATGTAGTCAATTATGTAGGATTGTAGTTTCACTGGCAAAACCAATTTCACAACCATTGCAAAGCCACTGAGATAAACGCTCGAGTGCTATTGATGGAAAGTTACCATTTCTGGCTAACTGGCAAGTACTGTAACAGGAGTCTCAATTCAACATAGAGGCATGACACAAAGTTCCTCAAAGAGTCCATTTTGTGCTAAGGTAATATTAATATATGCATTTACACAGCTGTTTATATAACAACCGCGTATTAAATCCTCCTTGCTCACGGCCCAGGGGTTTCCCATTTTGCTGATTGGTGGGCCTGCCTTGCGTATGAACGTTCTCCAGGGGTGTGGGTTGAAGCTCGAGCTTTCTGCCCTCCCTGGGCCTCTGACTCTGAAGAAGTCCTTGTACCTCCCTCCCTTTCCTTCTTGCTCCGAAGTCAAGATGAGGGAATGAACCACGACAGCCTCTACCCCTGAATGTACGCCGAGTCCTGACACGTAGTAGGTGGCCCCTAAATATTAAACTAAATTAAACACTACGTGCTAGGTACTGTTCTAGGAACTTACAGCAATGAATAAAACAACAAAATTCCTTACCCCCAGGGAACTGACCTTCTAGTAGATGACATAATAAGGACTTATCACAAAAGCATCTTATGATGTTTAGTCTTCGAGATCCATCAACTAGCTTGAGTTGTTCAAGGTACACACAGGCAGGAGTCTGACTCAAATTAAACAATGGAAATGTGAGAAGAACATACATACCCAGTAGCATAGCATCATAGCTCTGGCATCCGAAGAACTTCAGTTAGAATCCCAACCCTGTCTACTTACTAGAAACATGGCACTGTGCACAGACTCTAACCTTGCTCTTCCTTGAATTTCTAATCTGTAAGGTAAGAGATATGAGCAACATTGCAAGAATGTCAAGATTAGAGAAAGAATATGTAAAGAACATAACCCAGTGTCTGGCACCTTCTGGGCACTCATTTTATGGAAGTTATTATAATGACATTCTTGTCAACTCAAGTCAAGAAAAGACAATAGAAAGGTGAGATGAATGACAGTTTGTCCATCCATGATAGACAGACATTGTGTGTACTTAAAGCACCTGCCAGTTTCATGGGAGAAGGTTTTTAAAAAACAGGGGGGTAAGTAATTGCTGTTATTATTATTGCGGTTGTTGCTATTCACCACCAACTTGGCAGCCTCAGACTTACTAGGCTGTATGCCAAAAGTTCATTTGTGAGTTGGTTGCTTTTAAGTCATTGTCTGCAATTATCCCACGGAAATAGTCCTTGCCGGGTGGTTCCCAGTTCAGGCCTGAAGAGCCAGCTTAATCCAAAATGTACCTGCAGGGAAGTGCTAACTGCATGATGGAACCTAACCACTGAGTAGATCCACATTCCAGTGGGCAAATGTACTGAGGAGTGCCAGGAGCACATCTCCTCTTTGCTCCTGTGGGTCAGGGTTTCCAACAGCTATAAGCCACAGGAGAGCCTCCTAGGCAACGTCAGAGGAGGGAGGCGGCAGGAGTGGAAGGGGTGAAGGGTGGGGTCAGCAATCAGACCAAGGTAGCCCCGGGACACATCCTTACCTAGACCAGGTCTCTCTCTTTTCTTCAGAAGGCAAGCAAGAGCCTGTTTGCTATCTTTCCCTAGTTCCAGTTGTCATTTCCAACTGCAAAGGGTCTTCTCCCTTCCTTGACCCATTGCAGAGCAGCAGGCAGCTTTCTGCATTTAGCAGTTCTATGGAAACTGGATGGAATGAGAAGCTCTTTTTTGTGCCCAATCTCCCTGCCTTTATTTTCTTTACTTCCAGTAGGGAAAGATCAACATGATGGTGGATTTGGAGTTCACAGGAATTGAACGTAATGCTCATTTGGGTTTCAAATGAAACCAGACATCTATGCTGTTAGGTATTAAAAATTCACTATATATAAAGCATCCATATAATTTGCAGCTTCCATTTACAAAAGGATGAGGTAGAAATACATCAAAATGTTAGCTGGGATTATCTCTCTGTCGATTTTATTATTTTAATATATTTTAATAACAAATATTTGCTTTAAAAATCTTCATAAGGATTAAGATATCTCAAAAAGATTCAGAACTATGTCAGAGAAGACCCGGATCTTTCTGGAAAAAATCAATAACTAACACTAATTTTACTTTTCTAGTCTACCTAAGAGGATTTTTTCAAACATGGTTTTTATTTGGTTTTCTAAATTTGAAGCAAAATCACCTTCACAGTAATACAATTATGAAATTCAGAACTTAAGGAATACATTACCAAAATATCTCTAGGAACTTAGCCCGCAATTAATAGAATTTGGGGATTTCCTGTACCTGCCGTATGTTTGCAGTTACTGCTCTAGCCTGTATGTGTTCCAGCCAAACTCCAGTCATTGGCTAATGTCCAACAACAATCAGCCCTCGCCAGACCTGCAATGCATTTTTATTTGCCAGCAGCACTTAATGAGGATACCAGCCCTTCCATTCAGAGGTAAGAGCAACTCATTCACCCTGGGGATGTTGTAGGGAGGTTTCACCCAGAAGGTGGCAGCTGGGTGGTTCTTGGAGGATAAGAAAAAAATTTATGGCTGAGAAATGAGCAGAAGCATCGCTGTTTACTGAAGAGAGAATGGGGGAGGCTGGGAGGGGAAGAAAGTTGGGAAAGGTAAGACTGGAGAGGACTGTGACTATCTGGGCTAAGGATCTGGACTTTGTTCCCTGGGCAGTGGGAATCAAGGCCGGTTTGTGAGAATGGAGAGAGTACTGGGATCAATCTTTATTTTAGAAGAGTCTGTTCATCACCATCCCAGAATCCTCAGGATTGGGGAATGAACTATGGACTACAGTGGACTTACTGATATTCTACAATAGAATTCTTGTGATTCTAGCAATGGAAGAAATTACAGCACTGATGTGGAGGCAGTGGCCACTGGAGGCCCTGGGGGCAGGGAGAGGGAAAATCAGGTGTAATATGGGAGCTTTTTTGGGACTTGGGAACCATCCTGAATGGCACTGCAATGACAGATATATGCCATTATATATCTTCCCATAGCCTGCAGAATTGCGTGGGAGAGAGTGTCAACTACCATGTGAACTATGGTCCAGGCTCAGTAGCAATGCCCCACGATGCGTTTATCAATTACAATGAATGTGTCACACTAATAAAGGATGTTGTTTATGTGGGAGGGTGTGGGAAGTGTGGAGAGTGGGGCATATGGGAATCCCTATATTTTTTGTGTAACATTTATGTAATCTAAGTATCTTTAAAAATTTTTTTTAAAAATTAAAAAAAAAGGAGAGTATGTTCAGTGGTGGCAGAAGAGATCCACTGGTTGAAGGAGAGGGTCAATTTAAGAGGCTATTACAAGAGTTCAGGGGAGCAATGTTGAAAGCCGGAACTAAGCCAGAAGCAGTAAGGGCAGACAGGAGTGGAGGGGATGTGGGAACCCCTTTCTGGCAATTGAATCAGTGGGAGTGGAGGAGCAGTGTGGAAAGAGGGGTTAAGGTAATGCTGAGGTTCACAGACATTGAGACCATCTTACGGGACAGGAAGAAGAGCAGATTTTTAAAAAAGGAAAATAAATTCAGACACTGATAAATAAATTATCGGGAGCTTACAACTAGGTTTGAACCTCAGAGTCGCAGTGAGGCCTCAGCTAAACAAGCCTGGTAGTCTCCAGCATGTGCACCTAGTACCAGCAGAGTGATAATGCCCAGGGGAGTTCAGACAGAGAACAAGAGGCTATGGCAGAACCATCCAGAACACCAACACTTAAAGCAGTTAGAGGAAGTGGAGCTCCTTTTGCCTGAGGAGAAGCAAACGAGAGGAGGAGGAGAACGGAGGAAGACAGTACCAGGGAAGCTAAATTTGGAGCACTGTTTCAGGGAGCACTGCCGGCCACTGTTAATGCTCCAACGTCATATCTAGGATCCCAGCTGTCACTGATTGACTAACAACCTTGGGCGAGTTGCTTAACTCTTCTCTGCTTTAATTTCCTCTTCTGAAAGTCCTTCCAATGGCCCTTAACGCTCTACAGGATGTGGCACCCACTGCCTCTCCAACCACATCCCCACTGCACTCTCGCTCCTTCCTGCCCACTCCAGCCACACACAATTCCTCACAGGTTCTCAAACATGCCAGGCAGGTCCCTACCAGGGCCTTTGCATGGCTCCCCTAGAACATTATTTGGTATATAACAAGTAAACACTCAATAAATATGTGTGGGATGAATGAATGAATGAATGAATGAGTATAAAAATGGAGATACTCATAATATCATAGGGGCATTGCATGGAGTTAAGAAAATAAATGTAAAATGCTTAGAATAGAACAGTATTTGGCACATAGCAATAATTCAATATTTTCCATTAAGATATTTTAGTACATATAAATAGTAATAGTAATAAATAAATAGTAACAGTAATAAAGTATACAAATATAAACAATAAACAAATATTATCTAATTATATAATAAATTATATAATAACACTGATAGTGTTCTCAATGGTATTTTCCATTATCATACTTATCTCTACTGGTAGAATGAGAACTGTTACTTCATCAATGAATGGATTTCTGATTTGAAGGATATTACTGGCTTTTGGGAGAATTTCCGTGGAATGATTGGGTAAAAACTGGATTGTAGGAAGTTAAAAAGTCAGTGTAAAATAAAAAACAATAGAGAAAACACAGAGACACGTTGGGGATGTTGAGCAGACAGGAGACTATGAGACAAGGTAGGCTAGACCAAACAAAGGCTGGCTGATGCTTTTTAGGAAGGAGAGCCTGAAGGAAAGGAGAAACACAGCACCCTTTCTTCCTAGAGCCCCTTGCACCTCCCAGACCACTGATGTTATCACCTCATGTGCAATGCCCATCCCCTCTGAGTGTTGAGCGATCACTCTTCACAATGACCTTCCAACCCACCCATTATTTCTGCCACATTCTGGCACCAGGCTCACCACTTACTACAGTCAGCACTACAGGTGACTTGAGATTCTACATGGACAACCTGCCTACACCTGGCTTTACAGTTCCTTGACTTCCTCCTTTCTAGTAATTTTTACCTACACACACCATATCAAGATCACGGTTATTACCCAGATCTTCCTGCCCTGTGGAATCTTGAATGCCAACCTCCTACCTTTCACCTTGCCTCCTTTCCTTCCAGCGTTCTCATTTCTTCTCTCCCACCATACCTGCTCTTTCATCTCCAGACCCTGCCCTTTTCTGTGTCCATTTCCCTCTCTTCTTGTTTCTTTATTTCCTTCATGATCCAGTCCAGATACGCGTGACTATTCAACTACTCCACTGCCAACATCTTCAACATCCTCACCTCTTTGCCTTTTTATTAGGGGGCAAGGACCAGGGAAAGGAAGTAGCACAGGTGAAAGAGTTAGCCTTGGAAATTAGTTTTGGGAGATACTCGAGCTATCTCTTGTCTCTCCTTGAGGAGGGAACAGTTTTGCCCAATCCTTGTGTTTCTACATGGAGGGATATCAGCTAGGCTCATGGTCCGGGCCCCCTACTGCTTGCTCCCTCTCCAGGTTGGTTTGGGAGAAGGAACTGGGTATGCTCAACTCAGCTAGTTCTGGATTTCCTCTCCTTGGAAGATGGCCTGTCTGTAGGACATATGCATCCTGTCTTTCTCTGCCATGTGGAAGGGGCCTCTCTCCATGCGGGAGGCCTGCAGTTGTCTAGCTGTGTCAGGAATGGGTGGATATATTTGTTTAACACAGGAGTGAAGATTAGCAAACCTGCTTGGCTGCAATTCCGAACCCATGTTCTCCAAATTGTTTCACGAGAAGTAAAGCTGATGGTTTGATCTCTGTCTGACCCCTGTGTTTATGTCTCAGCTGGGAGAGGAAGAGAGGAATATTATTTATTGACCATCCTAAATCCCCAACACTCTTCTCCCAGGGCTACTGGAAATAATTGTGCTGATGTTGGGGCTGAAGTTGCTACAAATTTATGAAGTCCAGCCTCAGTGGGCCCTTAGAGCCTCTCCATAATCCCTAGTTGTCACTGGTCAGCACCCTCTTCCAATCCTTGTGAAAGTTTTTAGAAGCCTCTATTTCCTTCCATCTCTGCCTTGTCTTTTTTTTTTTTTAAAGATTTATTTATTTTATTTTATTTATCCCCCCCTTGCTGCTTGTGCTGCTGTGTCCATTCGCTGTGTGTCTTCTCTGTGTCTGCTTATCTCCCCCTTGCTGTGAGGTCTTGCCGCATCAGCCCGCGAGCTGGCCTGCCCTCACAAAGAGAGGCCGGGAAGTGAACCTGGGGCCTCTCATATGGTAAACGGGTGCTCTATCCATTGCGCCACACCCGCTTCCCCTCTGCCTTGTCTTTACCTTGTCTCTCAACAGTTGTCATTAGTCCCCAAGGGTTACATCACTTTCCTTCACTCATCCTAAGTTCTGTATCTGAACACCATTTTTTAAAAAGAATATAAAATTGGATCTTTTAAGGCAGTTTGAACCAATCTGTCAATATTTTTTTTCAACAAAAGACTCTGGGTCAGAGTGAAGGTCAAATGGCCAGAAATAATGCTACTGTATGCCATATTAAGTTTAGCTTAATAGTCGTTATTTATTAAAAATATTTATTTCATACTTATTTTATGAAAGGCAAGGTGCTAAGCATTTGGTCCAGGAAGGGATCATGGTAATAAATGGGGCTCTTATTTGCCATTGAGGGAAACCCAGTTGAAATAGGCACATACTGGATTACAGAA
>JAQZBX010019436.1:0-15000 GCA_029593785.1 Cabassous unicinctus
AAGGTTATCAGATTTGCAGTTTAGGAGGAATGTAGAACAGATAAGCATTGAGAGTCTGCTATGTATAGTGAATATCCTCAAATGTATAAAGTAAATTAGCTCATTGGGAAGCGGGTGTGGCTCAGTGGATAGAGCCCCCGTTTACCATATGGGAGGCCCGGGTTCGCGTCCCGAGGCCTCCTTGTGAGGGCACACCGGCCTGAGCGGTGCGGTGGGCTGATGCAGCAACCTCACGGCAGGAAGCGGGTGTGGCACAATGGATAAAGCACCCGTTTACCATATGAGAGGCCCCGGGTT
Source organism: Cabassous unicinctus (assembly GCA_029593785.1). Taxonomy (NCBI): domain Eukaryota; kingdom Metazoa; phylum Chordata; class Mammalia; order Cingulata; family Chlamyphoridae; genus Cabassous; species Cabassous unicinctus. Next base: position 298 of record JAQZBX010019436.1, read on the forward strand.
CGCTTCCCGAGCACCTCTTGTGAGGGCAGGCCGGCTCGCGCGGCGCCGTGGGCTGATGCAGCAAGACCTCACAGCAAGGGGGAGATAAGCAGACACAGAGAAGACACGCAGCGAATGGACACAGCAGCACAAGCAGCAAGGGGGGGATAAATAAATAAAATAACTTAATTAAATAATTAATTAATTAATTAAATTAGCAAATGGGAAATCATTCATGTCCTTCTTTCCCAAATAACGTTATAGAGCCAAAATAATGATAAAATTACAAAGATGACTTGAAAATTGAGTTCTCTGATTCCTACTTTTTTCTCTCATTTATGTAAATCTAGAACTATTTCTCAAAAAGGAAACTTGACAATTCAATTCTGATGTAAGATATTTAATAAGTACATTGAATTTAATTTGCCCAGTTTAATCTCTCTCTTCCACCATCTTTCAAACCCTCTCACTGCTGTAGAGGTCTAACCTTTACAAAGGTCAATAATGCATTGGCCACTGATAGGAGAGAATAGTTGAAAGCAAATATATCAATTCTATATACTTTTTGGGTCTCAACAACAAGAAATTTCTATGGTCTATTCCGCCTTTGTTAATACTCTCTTATATTGGACCTTTTGTTGGTCTCTAATTGTTTCCAACCACATTTTAAACTCCTCAGAGACCAAGCAATGTGCTTTTCATTTTGCTTGTATTTCACCGTCACACTGGGCACAGAGTTGGCCCTTAATAACCACTTGATCGATCATTTGAAATGCATACGATGTATGAACTGAGCTGTCAGTGATTTATGAAGACTTAAGTGGGTTGTTTCCTGCTTATCCTTGATATCGTGTTTTCTTCTATGTATGAATCTCTTTGTTAATAACAGCTGGAGAATTCTTGGTCATAAACCTACTTCTAAATATAAAGAAGTTAAAGGAATAGCCAATCATGTCATTTGAAGGCTTTTGTCTGTGAAAACCATCTTATCTGTTATTAAACAATCTCAAACATCTCTCTGGTTTGAGGGCATTAAACTACCATCTGTCATGGTGGGCATATTCCTATAATGAGGGAATTTGGCAAGTTGAATTGAGCCAGCGGATATTTAAGGTTGTATTTGATCTTTGTCCATTGTGCAAAAGCTTCCAGTGGGAACATTTTTTAAAATGTACATACCAAAGTGTGCACCTTTTGTGGGCTGCAAATCATAGGTGGCTTTGTAGAAGATATAAAGACCCCCCTTTGCTAATGACTCATAGGGCACCTGGATTCAAAATGTATAAGCTGAAGTCTTGAGCCTTTCCAAACTGCCTGTTGCCTTGTCTTTCATTCCTATAGAATCATATCCAGCATAGAACATGGGCTCTCAGCCATTATTATTTCCAAGGAAGAAATATACTTCCAGAGGTTTTACCAATCTATTCATTCCCGATCTTATGGCTATTAGAAACTTCAGAAATACTTTTCCCATGTGAAAATATGGAAAATTTACCTTAAGTTCTAACTTGTTTCCTTCATTCTTTTAAGGCTTGATACTGGGATGACTCAGAAGAATTCAGATAAGTGGAAGGCATGTTAGAGTTAATTGCTTCATTTAACAAATTGCATTGCTCAGATTCAAGAGTAAAAGCCATTTCCTAGTTTTTGTCACGTGCTCCTTTCACTGTGTATCAGATGTCATTTCATTCATAAAGTCTGCAGTGATTCAGCAGGCTGATTATGCAGTTGTTTCTGGTAATGCCCTTCACTCTTGACTTTGCAAATTGAAATATGTTTTATTGATCCAGATGCAGTAAGTGGCTCAGACTCTGTTCGGCATATTTCACATTGCTAGCAGCTACTTCAGGAAGGCCTACTTGAATATAAATAAGTGTCCCTTAAATAAACCTTTGCCTTCCAATAACGGTTTCGTAATGGTCAAAGTGATGGCAACTCATCATACATTCTCAAAACATTTCTTGGTATTTGAGCAAAAAAATAGAGGTTTTCAAGTTTGAAGTTCACCATTTTTGATTAACAGCTTCATTGTGAAACCTGTTCAGTAACTATATAACACAATTTTATGTCAAATATTTTTATTTAAGCCTCAGATGAATCTATTTCCAAAACTCCCCACCCATTAAACAAGAAGTTTCTTCATCTATTAACAGGGCAGACTGCAAGTTAGATGAGTACATTTTAATCTGATATAACAATATGTCCTCTGAACCTACTCAACATTCGTGCATTATACTAAAAAAAAATGGACCTTTTATAAATTCACAAAAGTCACACGTGGACATACACACACACACACAGGGCTTTATTGACAGGTCGTAGTACATTTATAGATTCGCCAGTGGTGAAATGAGAAAACATCTCTGATCTCTTTTTATTGTCCTTTTACATCATAACTAGCCGTTTCTCCAACATTGATTATAAAAATTTCAAACACAGAAAGGTTGAAAGAATTTTTCTGAGAACTCTTATAAACCCACCTTTGAGTCTGTAATTAACATGTTATATTTGCTTCCTCACATGTCTGTCCATCTGTATCCACCCAAAGAACCATCCTGTTTATCTGATGCATTTCACAGTCAGTTGTAGACAACAATATACTTCCCTCTAAATAATTCAGCAAGCCTACCAACACAGCTAGGGTTCTTTGTTTGTTTTTGTTTTATGTTTTTGTGCCTTTTGGGTAACAGTTTCCAGGAAGGGATCATTTCAGGTGCTCTTAAAGATTATAAACTGCTCAAAGTCTGAGCTGAGTTGAGTTGAGTTGTACGTGCCCCTGTGCAGATCCAGGACTCTCCCTTCTCTTATGCCTTTGACCACTCCCTTGAGCCTGCTGCTGACCGTCCCCATCTCTGCCCCTTCCACTTCGTCAACAACGGCTTGCATATAACCTTGTCGCAGAGCTCTGAACCTCAAGGTGCTCGTAGCTATGTAGGTGGTAAGACACCACTGCCCCCGAGGCATTTAACAACTATGGAGCGCTACGAACCATCACTTGCAGGGAGAGTTGACGCGGCGCTGTGCACAGTGTCGGGCACCTCAAGAGTGCTCCATAAACATTTATGGAAGGAAGGAGGAAAGGAGAAGGGGTGGGTCACGCAGGGAAAGCTTCCTGGAAGAGCTGCCATTTGTTTGGAATTTTGTAAAGAAGGTGGGTCAAACTCGCCTCAGTTGACAATTTTAGCCAAACTCCCAACTGAACATAATCTCTTTAGCCTATTAATAGAAATGAATCGCTTACTTAATTTAAAGTAGATGCGGCCAGTGAGTTCTTGTATTCTTTGTGGCAGAATCTTGGCTGGAGAAAGCTTCCTGAAAACAAGCAGCATCCAAGAATGTCATTAAAACTTCAGTGATTCTGTAGGAAGCTGCAGAAGGGCTTGACATTCAGACAGAAGCCTCAAGAGTAGAAGATTGCATGGCAAGTTTTGGCCCACAGAAAATAACTAAAGCAAGTAACATTCGGTCACTGAGCCCAATGATTATAAGGAAAACTATAAGGTCTCAAATCATCAGAATAAAATGAAAGAGCAAGAATAAAAATGTTTTTGACATTTCCATTTGGAACCAGAATCTCTCACACATGGTGTATGAAAACTAAGGAAACTGTCCCATGTTGATTTATAATGATACTCCAGCATATAGGCATAATATTAGTCTGTTCCCTAAATATAGGGTCCATTGATTTCATGGATGAAAAAATATAAAATAATAAAAATGTGTATATATATATTACATGTAATGTAAAAGATTTTTTTTTTAAATCTTTCTAAATTTTATAATTCCTAAAGGTGTTGAAGTTACAAAAGAGGTCTCTGGAAACTGAACTGGTATGTGCCATTTGTTTTCATTCAAATGGCACCTTTTTATTATTTTTATTGCTTAGTGATGCTAAAAGATTCTCATGGAGTAATTTTAAGTTACGCTTGATGTGCCTTTGTTTCCATGAAGAGACCTGCCTGAAGGCAGCTGGATAAGCATAATGAATGAAAGCACATTCTAGTTCAGTCATACACAAAGGTTAAGATCATTATCACCAAAAAAAGGATTTTTTTCAATGATTCATATGTCTTGCATCATGTTTTACCACTAGTGCTACCTATCTGAAATCTTAGACATCTTATGTTCTTTTGTGACATGATTCGAACTCTCTTCCAGACAGGATGTAGTGTGTTCCCTCAGATAAATAGGCACCTAAGTGATATAGATGTCAGTCCTGTAGTAATATGGCTCGATAGATGTACATACATGGTAGAGATTACGTAGTTCATACTGTCTCACCGTAACTCTTACTGCTCACCAAAAAAGCAGGTGACTGCAAATTAATTCACTTAATAATTCGATGCCAAGAAAACATCAACAATTGAATTCATTGACCAGTTTTTACAGCTCTCACAACTGCCATCCTTGTTGTCATTTCATGATGTTGCCCAATCAGGTGATCTCATTCTCCCATCATACACGTGAGTGTATTCACTCTGGGTAGGTGTTTGAGCATGTGTCCTTCTCCCCACTTCCCCCTTAGCAGCTAGATCTTAGCTTTCATCGTCACTTGAATCAAATCCAAGAATTGCAGAAAAAAGTAATGAAAGAAGAAGAATATATGTACGTAGTCATTTGTGTGTGTGTTCTGAAATCAGATTTCCTAGATTTCCATTTTGGCTCTGCCACTTACTACCTGTGAAACCTAGAGCAAGATACTTGACCTTTCTATATCTTATTACCTTCCTCTGTGAGAACTAGGGTAATAATCTCACTTGCCTCATGCAGTTTTTCAAACAAGTATTGATGGAGTAAATAATATTTAATACATAATGTATGCCAAATGCCAGTCATTGTTCTGAGATTTATATATGCGTATGTGTATGTGTGTGATTTAATCTCATAGTAGGTATGGTATTATATAGAAAGCATTTAGAACTTCAGTACTTTGTACATAGTAAATGTGAGTTAGAAGAGAAAACTAGAGAGAGAATGAGTATAGAAAAGAACTCCATCTTTCTTTATTATTTATACCACTGATTAACATTCATGATAAATAATATCATGATTTTTATTGCATTCACAATCGAATACCCAAAGGATATCAAAGATTTCTCCTGCCCTCTCTGACACCAGAATACCCCAGGGGTAGGAGGACCACTTCATTGCTACAACTCCTTATAATTCATCAACAGTGAGGATTTTGTTCTTAAAGTGGAGCAGAACTGCCTTAAAGCTTTACTTGTACATAAACCTGAAAGAAATCCAAGTCCATTTATATGTTCATTTGTTCACTCATTCATTCAACAAATGTTGTAGGGACTTTGGAATAGCAGTTTACTAAGGAAGGAACCTTCCTTTTGGACTTACATTCTTGGGGTAGAAAACCAACAATTAAAAAATGGGGAATGGATGTGGCTCAAGCGGTCGAGCACCTGCTTCCCTCATGGGAGGTCCCAGGTTTGGTTCTCGGTGCCTCCTAAAAAACAAACAAACAAAAAGATGATTGAGTAAATACATAGTACAGCTTGTGGCAGTGAGTACTCTGGAGAAAAAGAAGGGGAAGGAGGGGGAAGGAGTACAGAGCAGCACAGCTGAGCACTGGCCCGTGAGTTCGGAGTTAAACAGGTGACCTGGAGGCCTTCTTGTGAAGGTGACGTCATGCTTGTCCCACTGCTCCTCACCGAGTTCCTCCTCCTTTCCTTCCTTTCTCCTTAGAAGCCCCCATCTGGGAAGCAGCGGAAGGGGGTGGGGGGTAAGAACAGCGGCCCTGCAAGGGCAAGTCCTACCCCAGTGTGTTTAAACAGTGGCATTGAGTCTCTAGCCAATCCAAATCCAGACATGAACCACAAATCAGCCGCTTCTTTAAACGGCTGTGGGGAAAAGCCCACTCCTTTTTTTCTCTCATTCCCAATCCTAATTTTGAGAAAGAGTGGGAACATAACTGTTTTGTCCTTTCTTTGGTATTTGCACATGACTCAAGGTTTGAGTGGATTTGCAGGTAGAGTGTGTTTGAACGTGTAAGCAAATAATTAAATTTAGTGTTTTGGTAGTTACGACTCTGATCTCTATAAGTGGCCTGTTACTTAGTAACACATTGTGAAAATAAATATGACTGAGATTCCCAGACTGCTTTATTACAGAGAAAGCAAGATAAGGAGACCATCGCTTCTGAATCATTTAAAATGCAGCCTACGGTCATGGAATCTTCTTTCCATTGATTCTGTGTAGATCAAAGCATACATTCCAGTGAAACTCAGGAAACACAGCAGTTTTCTAACTTATTTTGACCTTGTAATTCTAAATGAAAAGCTTGTGATGAAAGATTTATAGAAGGCCTCCCCTAAATTTGATCATTGAGTGAATGTTGGGTTACCGAATCTGTTTGAATAAACATTTCGGGGGCTAACAGGCATGTTTGCCATGAGGAACTTACTATCTAGTTGTGATTGTCAGGGTAGGTAGCAGGGGGCCGATAGAGGACCGAGCCAGAACGCACAGCCGGCCTGTTCAGCTCCAAGCACTCTTTTCCTAATGGCTAAACTACATCGTCTCGCAGTGTTTAGGTTCTTACGTGGCACGGGAGAGACACCCCGGGCATGAGCTCCAATTGTTTTGCTTTAAAGGTGGAATGACATGGTGAGTGGTCCTCTAACGGGATGGGGCGATGGCTTGTCTTTATTCTGTTTCTGGCAGCAACTCTAGGGACTCTCAGGCCTAGGCACCTGCTGGGACCCAGCTGTCACCTGGCGATGCCCTGGGCAGCCAGGGTCATTTTCTCCCTGTTCCTTCTGTGTGGGCAGCTCACATTGAGAATCCCCAAGAGAAGATTACATCAAGCCATTTGTCACTTTGCAGCATAAAGGACCTTCCTGGACAGAACCTTGACGGTCCCCCCCTGGAATCAACCCTACTCTAATCACTAGTAGCCAAGAGAGCAGACAGAACCACTGGGGACGAGTGCCTTAGAATAGGGCCATGAAAAGCACAGGGTCTAGACATTTTCAAAGAGGAGTTCTACCAAACATTTTAGAACAGATTCTACTAATCCTGTTAAAACTGTTTCAGAGCATAGAAAAGGGAAAGCTCTCAGTTTTTCTTTTTAAAATGCAAGTATAACAATGATACAAAACTCAACAAAGAAAGAAAACTACAAAACCGTTTTATTTTTGAAAATTGATGCATCAATCCTAAGTATAATAGTAGCAAACACAATATAGCAGCACATTAAAAGAAAACACCCATGGCCAAGTGGGGCTATTCCAGGAAGGTAAGGATGGCTCACCATTGTGAAGCCTATTAACATAAGTCAGTGTGCTAAGAGATGTAAGGAGAAAACTAGTATGAGCTACTCTGTAGATGCTAAAAAGGCATTGGATAAAATTCAGTCCTTTCTTAATTGAAAAAATAGATCCTCTTGAAAAAATAGAGAAATTTAGCAGCTTAAACCCAAAATTAGTATCATGCTTTTTAAAGAGAAAAGACTGAAATGGTCTAATTAAAATCAGGAATGAGCCAAGGATGGTCACTATCCTCATTATTCTTATTCTTGATTCTTGCCTGATTCTTGCAATCAGGGCAAGAAAAATGAGCTAGAAAGATGGAAGTTTTTCAGTTGATTCTCTTAGATTCTCTGGTATAGAAGCATTTTCAAATTAAGCCATCCTGAGCTATCAGATTGGAGAAGACTAAAAAGCATAATGACAGATGTTGTTGTCAAGAATTTGAAGAAAGTGGCATTCTGACGTCTTGCTGGCAAGAGTGGAAATTGATGTATCTTCTAAGATGGAGAATGTGGCAATTCTATCAAAATCACAAATGCATATACCTTTAGACCATCGGTTCTACTTCTGGTAATACATGTCAAGAGCTCGTGTTGCACGTGTACAGAGTGAGGAGTATACTTTGCAGCCTTGTGTATTATATTAAAAAATGGAAACTACCTAAATGGCCGCTGGTTGACTAAATTATACTCCATCTCTACAGTGGAGTCTAACATAGTCATAAAGGAAAATGAACAATCTCCTTGTGAGCAGGCATGAAATCAACTCCATGATATACTATTACATGAAAAAAGCAAGATGGAGAGCAAAACCTATAGTACACCCCTCTTTGTGTGCATTATGCTCCCATTTGTGTAAAAAGAAGGAAATGGAATGCGTGAATTTGCACATGCATAAAATCTCTCTGAAAGCGATCACAAAACACTGAAAACATTGGCTGATTCTGGGGCAGAGCAGTGGGTGTCTGGGGGATAAGGATGGCAGGGAAATGTTTCCATGTGTAGCTTTTGGATTCTGAACATCTGAATGCATTCTTTTCAGAAGAATAAGTAAGCAAAATGTAAGTTAAGGAAGGAACGAGGAGGTGGAGTTGGGGAGCACGGCAAGAACGTCGAGTTTAATGGTTTGTCCACTGCAAGGATCTAGAAGAAGGCATCTTTCTGGGTAGGCGTGGGAGGCAGAGGGGACAGTGTGGAGTCCCGAGGGATGGGAACGCCAGTGCAGGGGTGCAGAGCTGGGAAAACGTGGAGGCTGTCCAGCGGACAACAGGAGCAGAAAGAATTGAAGGTAGAAATAGTGCAACAGCACAAAGCATTTAGCGCCAGGCTTGAGGGGCCTGCATTTTACTTGGCAAAAAACAGGAAGCTCTTAGAGGCTTTTGGTTGAAGAAGCGACGTGATCAGAACTTCTATTAAAAACATAAGCTGCTGCGAACAGGTAGAAAGAATGACGGGAAAAGGCCGCCCTGTCAGCAGCGTGAGCAGAGCCCTTGGGCTAGTTCTCCGCCGCAGCTCGCCCAGCACAGAGGAGGGGACGAGGTCCAAGGGGCAGGCAGGGGTGGGGAGGGCACGTCCCACAAGCCCCATGCCAGACACTGTTCCTGTTACTTCTGCGGCTGTATTTTACATTTAAAGAAATTGAGGCAATTTAAACCGGCCCAAGGTCACAGCCAGCAAGGGGGGCGGGAGCCAGGATTCAGCCAGGCCTTCTGTTTGCGTAGCTTTAATTGCCTCTGTAAACTGGACTGGGTTGAAAAGGGGAGCAAGGATTCAGAAGAAATAGAACAGCCCACTGAGGCGGGCCATCTTAGGATTCCATCTTTACCTTTACCGCTGAAAGAGATAATGAGTGTGAATGTGTTTTAAGGAGAAAGAAATGATATCGCTGTACATTCTGTCACTCATTCAACAAATATTAACTGTTGTGTGCAAGGAAATGCACTTGACTGGGTAAAATGCTAGCCCTACTTTTTAAAAGTCATCTGTTAAAATAAATCTAATTGACTCAGCACCTGGGACCAATAGACTTGGAATTTTGAATACATCGTGTCATTTGATGCCCACAATCATTCTATGAAATAGATTTCACTACCCCGTTTGACATTGGAAAAATGGATATTATCCAGAGAAAATTACTTTGTCAAATATCACACAGCTACTGTGTGGCGGAACCACACTTCAAAACGGGGTCCGCCGGGCCCTGGAGGCCGTGCCTGGGCTGCGGCCCCGGGCTGCCGCCGGTCTCTGCCCTTCCTGCCATCCTCAGGGCCATTGTAGTTACAGAGAGCCGTCTTCTCTAAGCGAGAGAGCGAGGGTCACTCGGGCACCAGAGGATGGGGGACGTTGTCCAAATCCAAGCAGAGTTATAATATATGTATTACATATACAGTTATATATTATGTCTACGTTATGTATGTATATATTGTGTATATTACACATACAAGGGTATGTATTATATACACACCGTTCTCCAGCCGTTCTCCAGCACCAGCAAGTACTCAACACCCTCCGTTCCCACCACCTCCCAGGGCGGCACGTTTGCCTCCCTGCTCGACTGAATAAAAGAAGATGCGTCTTTTCCACTCGAGTCAGCTGTGCCTCAGGGAGCAGGCCTCTGGGCCGTCTGCGGGCAGATCAGCTGAGTTCCGGAAGGTGGGATGCTGAGAACGGAGCCTTGGCTGGAGGAGGCACCGCTGCAGTTACTGACGGTGTGACTTCAAGTTCTACACAATGTGGATAACCTGCCTAGCAAGAAATAGGAGGCACTGTGAAATCACGTTTAAGCGTAAGAGGCCGCGCCTGGCGGGGGCCTCCTGTGCCAGCCGTTCCTTCCTAGAGGGCTCTCGGGAGAAACATGGGGTAGCTGGGGAGGGCAGGCGTCAAGGCTGAGCAAGAACCATCTTGGCTGGCGCCGGCTTCAGCTGCATCACAGACCTGCTCCTACTCCAAGGCGAGGCCGCGGGTTGAGCAGCTGTGACTTGGCACCAGGCAACACAGCGGGGGGAGCACGGGGTAAGTGGAGGGGCCTGCGCACGTGGGATCTGGACGGGTAGGCAGCCACTGGAAGGTGCCCTCTGAATGCAGTATTCACCGAGCGTCAGCCCTGTGCGAGGCACTGTGATACAAACTGGAGATGTGCAGGGGCCAGGCCGCTGCAGGTGAAGAGGCTGAGAGTCAACATCCACTGGCCCCGAGAACAAGCCAACGAGTCTTTCCCACTTCCGGCTTTAACTTCTACTGAAAAGAATCCACAGTCAAAAGCCAGTCTTGGAAGCCTGGATCATTCGCTCATTTGGCCATTAGGTGGGACCCTGAATTCATTTAGCCCTGAAGCCTGCAGCGGCCTTGGCGCAAGTGAGCCCCAAGTGGCGGCTGGGGTGGCTCGGAAGGTCACGGGGTCGGGGGCGGCCCCCGACAGGCCAGACCACGGCCCTCAGAAGGCACACACCCCGTACCCTAGCCTTCTAGAGAGTGTTCCTTCCTTCTCACCCCCAGAGCTTTTAATTTGTACCTCTGCAGTGTCTGTTAGGAATCGCCTTTCATGTGCACATGGCTTTATTTCCCCAAATTGCAAGCTCCTGTAGGAAGTGACTGTGTCTGAATTTCTTTGTATGCCTTGCTTGCTGCTCTCTACATTATGTGGGTGTTTGGTAAATATTAGTTGATTGGAGCCTTCATTATTTGATTAGGAGCCTGCCAGAGGGTTCAGTCAGCGGAAGGGAACGAGCCTGGGGGCACTTTCCGCTCACTGATCTGGGGGTCTGGGTACATTGTCTTCTATTCAGAGCAGGTCGTTTGGGGCTCATGGTTTCCACTCCCATGCCTCCATTAAGTTTGGGGGCCATTCTGCAGTTGTCATTAGTGAGCCATTCCTTAGTCCTTTGGGCTAAATAGAATCAAGGCACATTCTGTGAGGTGCTCCTGGAAAGGATCTGAATGTGTAACTAGCCCAGTCTTTGCACACAAGGAGTTTATTCTCTAAAGAGAAAGAATAGGCGTTTGCACGCAGTGCTGACAGAAGGAAACAACCCAAGAAGTCACGTCTACATACGGTCACGTGTTTTTACATAGGGAAGTTACCAGAAGCAAGAAGTGAAGGACTGAGCAGCCGTCCGTTTCCCAGGAAGGTTCTAGTTGTCCCCATAAGGAGGATTACACCTTCCAGGCAGTGAGGACAGATGAACTCTTGTCGGCCAGTTTCCTCTGCAGGCCTTCAGTTAAGTCATATGATAAGGATTAATACTGTTTGTTGAGTGTCAGCACTGTGCCAGACATATGGCACCCTCCCTTCCTGGGAGCAGTTCAAACAGAAGATGGATCAGCTGACAAGATGGCTCTGGCTCAGAGGTGAGCAATTTCAGAGTTTCACAGGTTGATTTTACCATTTGTTGGTTCTTCGGGTGCTTTTCCCCAAAGCTTCCTTCTGCACTGAACAGTCACTCTGCGGTTATGCTTCTAGAATAATTGTGAACCTCATTAGCCACTTTTCTTAATATTAAAATATGTCCTAAAGCAGGACTGTTCTAAGGCCATCTTGCTTTTCTTACATTCTCACTGGGGCATTAAATAGGTAAGGGATCACAGGTACTCGGTATGTTTATCCTCTTTTTGACTCAAATGTCATTCGTTAGTTTTCGCCTGAGGCATACCTGGAAGCTAGGTTCACTTCTAGTGAGCAGAGATAAAAAGCCCTCTGGCGAATAGAGAGCTGGTTTTGTGCTTTGTTTCTATTTGCATTGTCCATCCTCAGGGTTATTGCGCTGTCCTACTAATGTAAGGTATTGCACCGGCCCCAGCAATGTTCCCGCTTTGAGAAGTGTTCCCAGTGGGTTCTGCCAAGTCAGGATTGTGGAATCACTCCAAACTTGCAGCCAGGTAGATGATCCAGAAAGTGGGAAAGTTAGCACTATACTGGCATATATTTGCACATGGAATATTACATAGAAAGAGGATTTTCTGGGTTGAGAGATTGCAGGTGCTGGGAAGCTCTGCCAGCTAGCCTATGGGATTTTTAACTTGTCTATGTCTCATATATGGTTTGGTTGGACATGAGTACTCCAGTAAATCAGAATACATGATTCGTGGCTTATTTCTTTTTCCCGCTGCTTTTATTGGTTTGTTCATTTGTAATATCTCCCTGTTGTCATGTTTCGTATAGGTACTTGTAGTTTATCTGGTTTGGTTCGGTGAGCTGTCCAGCTCAAAGGGATTCAGAAGCTCTGCAGATGACTGCTTTAGACCTTAAAGAAGTGCCCTAACCTAGGATGCTTTCTCCTGTCTTCATTAGGAAAAGCAGTGTTCCCAAATATTGGCCAAATACGAGGGGTGCACTGAAAATTTTAACTGCATCCAAGGATGAAAAGTTTTTGAGTCACAAATATGCCCATAATGATACACAGTCTCTACATCTCTCAACAGTTCTATTCACTGGATTCTGAAAATAGAAACAAAAAACTGTCCATGGTTGTCCTGATAAATTTTGTAAATTGCCCAGCACCCTTCCCCCTCTCCCACCATAGCCACTGGTCACTTGAGGCTCTGCTGGCATTTGTTGTGTAGATGTGGCCCATGGTGCTGGCCCATTGTGACTTGAAACTGCTCCTTAGGCACTGAGTAGCTCAAGGTAAGACTCGGGTGCCTAGAAGAAAGGTGACAACAGTGTGGTCAAAATACAGATTATCTGTGAGTCAGCAGATCCGAACCTTGGTCACCTTTGCCACTCTTCAGTTTTGGAGCCATCCACTTAAATCACTTTAAGACCTCAGTGTGCATCTCTGTAAAATGCGGTGATGGTCCAGCATGCACCGATACGTACCCCGCAGACCTGCGGGGATGGCCTGCAGCAAGCAGAGGAGCAGCTATGATGAGAAGCGGACTCCTCCCCACGAGGAGTGACTCGCTCTGTGTGTGAGACGGTCCTGAACCCCAAATCTGCTTCCCAAATGGGCAACTGGAGCTAAGGGATTTATCCAGAACAACTGAGAAATGGCTGCATACAACTCAAATTCTTTCTGCGGCAGCCCTGCTTAAGCCTCAGTCCGTGCAATCTACCTTTATAAAGAAAAACAAATTAATGATAAACAGTATCCTTGTGAAAATGTCCAAATATCAGCAGGAAGTATAAAAATCAGAATGTAACGTTCTGACAGCCTGCAGTCATGCTAGACGGTGGAATATTTTTAGCATGCTGGGTATGTTTTTTCAAGTAATATACATGCTGTGATGGATGTCATGAACAGACCTCAAAAATCAGCGGGCTCTGAATCCCTCAGAGCCCACAGCCACCTGCATAAAACAGCATTTCAAAGTTTTTCTTGTTTGGGTTAAAAGTTTTGCAGAAAATCCTCTAGTTGTTATTTTTCCTTCATAAACTGCATGCAGAATCTGGGACCAGAAGATTGTCGTCTCCAGAAGGTACTTTTGTGATGACCCAATACGGGGATGGCCAGGGAAGCATAACTATTCATGGGACCCCCAAATCGGAATGTATGCAATTGTGTGTGTGCATGTGAGCATGGACACAATGGGTGTATTCAAGGCTAGAAGTATGAAGAAGCTAAAAGACCACACTGGTTACATGGCAATATGAAAGAAGCTTTCTATACACCACTTTGCATCTGTCACTTCCCAGTGAAAAACCTCTAGCAGATCTGTTATTTCGAGGTGACAGTCAACACTCCAAAACCAGGCAGAGAAGGTCCTGCACAGTCGGGTCGTTCCACTGCCTCCCTCGTCCTTCTCACATGTCTCCGGCATCACCCTCCTCTGCTGGCACACCAGTGTTTCCCCTCGTGTGCCCAGCGTGTCTGGATCACAGCCTGCCCTCTGCAGAGCATGCACTGGTGCTGTAAAACCCCGCTGGTGGCCCACCTTCTCCTCGGCCCTGACCTCCCCTGCACACAGTCAGGCCCTGCCCTCAGCATCTGCTCTCTGGGTGGCATTGGGCTCTTGATGCCTGGCGACTAGCACTGATCTCATGCATACCATGTGCCCAGCACTGGATTAGGAGTGTTATATACGTTGCTTTAAGATTTTGTTCTCAGAGTAACCCAAAGAGGAAAGCATCATCCCCATTTTTTAGATGTGGAAACTGAACTCAGGAGGCTATATGGAACTGATCATGTGGATTTGAACTCATTCTGTCTACACTTCGCTGTGTGGGGGCTTCCTTTGCAAAGCTTCCTCACCGCTTTACTTTCTTGTGTATGATTGCTTGTGTGTGTGTGTGTTTGGGGTCCTCAAGGCAGGGTCAGCCTGTCGTATACCTTTATATCTCCTCTGACTAGCAAAATGCCAAGAAGGTAGTTGGCGATGACTCCTTCTTCGACAGATACACTTGAGTGCTCTGTGCAAAGCGTTGTGTTGCCTGCTGAATAAACAGTGCTAACAAGACCAACATGGTTTCTGCCCTTCAGATCTGAGAGTAGACGTGTGTGACAAAATGGCTGATGGCGAAGCGA
>JAQZBX010019436.1:17500-33798 GCA_029593785.1 Cabassous unicinctus
ATTATTTTATGAATCCTCAAAAGAGAAAGATCATGCTTGTAAACTAATCCGTTCCTCTGAGTGTGATAACCTTTGATTGCATTAAATTCTGTTGAGGGGCCTTTGATTAGACTACTTGATAAGATTGCTTTAGGGCTTTGATCGACTATGTCAGTGAGGCAGGACTCAGGATGAGTCCCTGCCCGCTTGCTGGGTCTGATATAAACGGACTCACACAGACAGAGTTAAAAAGGGAGCCGGCATATTTTCGACTCTGCAGTGTAAGAGAGGGGATTATTGCTGAAGCATGACACCTCCAAGAGGCCGGACCCACAGAGCAGCTCAAGAGGACACCAGCCCTGCTGCATGCCTGAGCGCTCACAGCTGAGCTTAGAGAAAGAGCAGAACAGCCAGCCGAGACTGATGGAGGAGACCCAGAAAGAGAAGAATCCTCAGCCGGCCTGCAGCTGAAATTGGGAAGAGAGCAGAGCAGCTGAGCCTGAGAGAGGAAGCCTGGAGGGGAAGGAGAGGCCAGGCAGAGATCACCTGCCATCTTGCTTTGACACGTGCCAGCTGACTTTGGTGGGAAAGCACCTCGAAAAGTACCTCGAGTTGGACTTTTCACATCCTTGGAGCTGTAAGCTTTTACCCCAAATAAATACCCTTTATAAAAGCCAACATGTTTCTGGTACTTTGCACCAGCAACCCTTTGGTAAACTAAAACAATGACTATCTTAGTATTTTTCAGATTTTTTTATATCTTTAACAAAAAAATCTCTACCTTCTTTCTCCCCTGTTCCCCAAAATCTGTTCATCTACTGTCTCTGGGCCTGTGCCATGCAGATGATTAGCCATTAGGGGAAGGATGATTTAAGTCAAGGCTTCTGCTCTCGAAATGCTGACAGGGTACTAAGGGAGGTGGGGAATCAGACCATTACAATGAGATTTGGTTTACTCATTGCATGAAGGTGAGAATAGGTGCTAGGTGCGGAGACACCTAACTCAGCCTGAGCAGGAGGAGAATCCCAGAGTGTTTCTGGAGGGGCCCGGGTGACAGTGGGAGGTGAGGCAGGACTTTCCAGGCTGAGCGAGTGACCAGTGCAGAGGAGCAGCAGAGAGGCAACGAGCAGGGGTTTTCCAGATGGTTGCTGACTGCTGAGCCCCACTCCTAGAGTTTCTGTTTTAGTAGATGTGGGACGGGGCCCAAGAATCTGCATTTCTAACATGTTCCCAGTGATGCCAATACTGCTGGGCCACACCTAGAACCCACTGCGTTTAACTCCACTGCCAGAACAGTGCCCTGGGTCATCAGAGCTGCCCGGGTCATGCTTCCCAGGTTGTATCCGTGTGTTTCATAGCCACGTGTTACCACCGAAACCAACTTTACATTGCTGATGTTTACTTAGACGTCCATAAGAGTGTCAGGTTTCATTTTTTTCTAGCTGAAAAATCTCCAGGCAAGGGAGCCATGAATCATCTCATTGAAAATCAGACTCCCTGGTGGACTGGCTGCTCCAGGAAAATGTCAGGTGGCGCTGGCCTGGCGTTCCGGTGTGAGCGGCCCTCTGCCTGGTGGCGCTGGCACGCAGACACCAGGTGTCAGGAGAGCAGGAGAGAGAAAGGCTGCCTTCCTTCTCACTCCCTCCAGGCCCCTTAGACAAGTGCTAGCTGGTTCAGGAAAAAGCCAGCCGAGGCATGCGCCTGTCCATGCAGAAGGAGCTTTGTGTCTGGTCACTCTGTTGCAATAAAAATCTCCCCATCCCAGTCATGACAATGTTGGGCATTCTTAGAAAAATACCTGCTTCTGAAGGCCATTAACACATAATGGATCATTTCAACCCTGTGTGACTCTTCATTTACAAGATGGTCCTGTGAGTTCAGAAGAAGAAATTCTCTTTTTCAGCAGGGGGTAAACCGTTTCGTAATGACAACAGCAGGAAAGCGCTAAACAAAAGAACAGCAGCCCCTGAACCAGAGGTCAGTGCTGGAGCAAGAGCTGCCACCACCTGGCCTCACAAGAGAAAGTGGGAGAGGGGAAAGAAGGGTCAAGGGAAATAATGAAAGAAACAGGGGAAAGAATAAAACAAAAAGACAAGTCAATTGGGGTTCCATCCACAAAACTATCTGGGTTATCGGGCCAGGAACCATCAAATGTCTCACTGTGCCCTAGATCACATTTTTACCAAAGTGTCCTATGTCTTAAGGAGAGAAAAAACCCCATCTCCAGACTTTGCATTAATTTTCCCAGAATTCTTCCCAAGCCACTGACTTGGATCTCATATGCAACCATCTGCTTCTTATGCCCTTTGAATAACTATTTAAAGTAAGTTGTTTGAGCTAAAGTATCACCGAAGAGGGGAGAGGGGCTTCTTTTTGAGCTTCTTTTGAATGCTCTTTGCCTCTTGGTGTGCCTCCTCCCCTCACCATAATTCCAAGACTTTTTATAGTTATTTCCCTCCAAGGCATAAGAAAAAGTTGACCGTTGTGAAGTTCTAGAGCAACATAAGCCCTGAGGAATTTAGAAACGCAGAGTTCTGTGAAGTTACCGCTAAAGAAGAACTCAGTATTGTAAAGTCCGCGTTTTATCCGAGAAAAAGCTAAGATCTACAGGGAGAAAAGAGGAGACTTGCCCGAATCGTATGCTAATGAGGGCACAACTGCTCCAGCGTGCTCCTGGGACTCGATGGTTATTTGTTGCTTCATTTTATTTTGAATGAAGACGTGTTTCCTGGTGACACTGGAATTAATAACAATCATCATCGAACACATAGTGAGTCTTTACTACGTGCCAGACGCTGATAAATCCCTGGTTTATCTAGTCCCATCACAAGCCCAGGAGGTAAATGCTGTTGCCTACTCCACTCTACAGCTGAGGAAACCGAGATGCAAGAGATACATAACTTGCCCAAGGTCCTTGGCATCACTCATCATGCATATTTAGGAAGAATGAGAATGGTTCAGTTGCTAACTGGCATGGGAACAATGAGAAGGCAAATTTGAGGGAAAACCTAACCTATGCTACATCACAACCTGAAGCGTCCATATCTTTGTAATACCATATGTGACCACTCCTACATGTGGCCCAGTGTGTCATCACAGGTCGTGCGCTGCTGCAAAGCAGGGTCCCTGCGGCCCCTAGTGCAGGACACGAGGCTGCAAGGCACATAAGTGTTCCGTAAAACTATGGTGAATTCAGATTTATCAATGGGTGTGATTTATAGTCTAAGAGATTCCACAGCTCAGGGTCCACCTTTTGCATAGAAAGGATTCTCTTCAAGGTTAATTTGGAATCATCTTTTCCCACGTTTTAATTTCCTAGGCTGCTTAAATTAAATACCTTGGACATGTTTCAGCTTAAACAATGGGAATTTATTCGCTCATTGTTAGAGTCCGGGAAAATGATGTCCAAATCAAGGCATCACCTGGCGATGCTTTCTTCCCAAAGAGCCGCTCATCCTTGGCTTCTCAGCCACATGGCAAGGCACATGGTGGCGTCTGCTGGTCTTTCCCTTCCCTCCCGGGTCTCGTTGATTCCAGCTTCTTGCTGCCATGGCTTTCTCTCTGTGTATTCATTCCGTTTATAAAGGGCTCCAGTAACAGGATTAAGCCCCATCCTGAATGAGGTGGGTCACACCTAAACTAAAGTAACCTCAAAAAGGGCCTGCTTACAATGGGTGCACACCTACAGGAATGGGTGAGTTTGAGAGCATGTTTTTCTGGGGTACACACAGCTCCAAACCACCACACCCCAGTACGTTAAGAAATACATGTCCCAGCAGTTCCCTCTGCGTGGGATAATTTCTTTGTTGTGCAGAAGTCTTCTCTGCCTCTTTCCACCTAGGGCATTTCTGCTGAAATACACAAATGCCAACATGTAAACAGTTACTCAGTATTACAAATGCCTCCCCTTTTGACTCATCATTGTAACCCATACAAAGACGTATTTTATCAAGAAGCAACATTTCTCTCTGCCCATAATGTTTCTCCACCAACTCTTTACATGGCTGGCTTTCTTACGCTTTAGTCCTCAAGCTCTCTAAGTGCTTTCTTTATTTAATCCTCATTACAAGCCCACATTCAGGTACTCTTATTACTCTATGTTCTACAGCTGAGGAAACTGAGGCACAGAGACATTCAATAACTTGCCCAAAGGCACAAAACTAATAAGTGGTTGTGAACCCACACAGTCCAGCTCTGGGTCTGTGCCCTTTGCCATTATATTTAAGCAATATGTACACAATCAATTCTTATCTGATGAATATATGAATAAGTTTAGAGTAATTGAAATATAAAGTAAAGGACCTGAGTATGAAACATTTCCCATCTAGTATGTACTTTCTCTCCACTTAACTTCCTACAACTAAATATGTTTCTATATTTATCCCCACCTCCAGTCTTTCTTTTGGCGAAACCGGTACTATTGAAAGTGCATCTTTCCTCTTAAAATTGTTCTAATGCAAATAAAAATCACACTAACCTTAAAACACAACGTGGAAGAAGCTAGAGTTCCAAAGGAAATACACTTATCATATGAAAGGAGAACTCCATCACCGTAATCCTCACAGCCATCAGCCCTGATTCGGAAGAGGGCAGGCCAAACTTGCCTGTGTTAAGTTTCGCCTACACTTGGAGATTGCGCTGCTTCTGAGTCTCATTAATGAAGCTTTTTTTCAGACTGATTCAGTTCACCTCTCTTAGGCAAATGGGTGGTTAAAGGCAAGAAAAAGAATTAGCTCACCACAGGCATCTTGAGGTTTCTTTCTTTTTTCATTAATGTGCCAAACCTGTATATGTAGATTAAACTCAGCAATTGTGTAGTGCTTACTAGAAAATTCTAAATACTACTCTTCCTAGGCAGTCAGTCATTCAACAGGTCTTTATTGACAGTCTACCCTGGCCAGACATTGTGGCAGGAAATCAAAACAGAAGTCCCCTTACCACTTAAATGCTTCTGATGGTTTGATTTGCTTCAGTTGGACCAAAACTCCTTGAGCTAAAAAAAATGTCAAATTTTGTAAAATAGCCCTCAAAACCCTTAGCCTGCTGAAGTCAACAGAAGGGTACACAGTGAATTCTTGTTACATGGTTGTAACAACCAGGTGGAGTATGCTTTGGTAGACTCATCAGCAGATTTTCTTTATATAGATATAAGGTTTATATAGATCATGGTAGTGTTCTTGATTCCCTCTTGCCATCCAAGATTTTGCAATCTTAGGCTGTTTAGAGCAGGGGTCCTTAACCAGGGGTCCATGAGCTTGAACTGAAATTCAAAAAATCATCATTCTTGTGGGGCTGTCTTGGTGCAGGTGTGATATATTTATTAAATAATACACAGTGTAGTGTGAACTTAGGAGTCTGTGGTTTTTCACCTGACTGGCAAGGGGGTCAGTGGAACAAAAAAAGTTAAGAACCCCTGGTTTAGAGCCTTACCTGATTGGTAAGGCTTGGGGTGGGAGGAGAGGACCAGGAGGAATGCCTGCAGAGAATTTTTAGAGCTCATTAGAGAAATTGAAACAGGCAAGTGTCCTACAAGAAATTGAAAGCCACTGAGATCGCTTTCATACCCCAAGCTGCCCAGTGTGTGAATGTCCCTTGATTCTGCAGACAGCTACGACAGAAGACACACGCTGACCGGCTACGATGGTGGTTCTCAGACGCACACGCTCATCACAGTCCACTGGGGGGCTTGTGAAAACACAGCTTGCTGGGCCCGCCGCCAGGCTTTCTGATTGAGCAGGTCTGGAGAATCTGCATGTCTAATTAGTTTCCAGGTCATGCTGACACTGCTAGTCCAGGAGCCACGCTCTGAGACCCACTGGCCCAAGAGGCTCACGCGACTCAGATCGATCGTGATCTCAGGAAATGGGTTGGCTTGTTCGCGGTGATTTGGGGATCATTTCTTACGCCCTGAGAACTATATCGCTAAATGTTTTTGTGCCGCAGCCCTCTGTATTTTGAGCAGCAGATGAGCTTATTTGGTGACAACTTCGGTACCAACGGCTTTCCATGACAGGTACGCCAGCAGGTCAAGCAGCAGGCACACCTGCTCATGCTTCCCACGCACATACAGTGACTAAGCCCTTAATCCTCAGTAAACTGGACACCTGCAATGGCCTTTCCGTGAACGGCCCCATTGGGAATCCTTAGCTCCCTATTAGGCTCACTGTGACAGGGTAGACGGCGCCCCTGAGCTGGAGCACTAACTGAGCCAGGTGCGCTGGGTTAAAATTTGTCATGAGGTGGTTCTTCTGTGATCCGACAAATGGAAACTAACCTCGCTAGCTCATTGAAGGGAATGCTAATTAAAATGCTTTCGGAGCCATTTCCAAATGATCTCATAGCTATTTCTAAGTGGAAAAGTTCCATTAAAATATTTAGTATCACATAAGCTGCTTCCCTAATTTTTCCTAAATGTGCTTTATTATTTCAAGCCAGAAAAAGTCACATGATGGTGTTATTTTTCGGGGAGCCAAGAAGATAAAAATGATTCCCAGTGCTTACTGAGGCAAAATAGGGTCTGAGCCTTGAATGTCATCTCCTCCAGTACCTAGACATTGGTGAAGCAAGGAAGGAAATAGCGGCTTGCGAGTGTGGACAGCAAGAAGACATGTCATGGGCCGTAGGTGACCAGCAGAGAAGTTGTCGCACGGGAAGGCAGGCTAAAGACCATGGATATTACTTTCTGGAATGTGTGCTGAGGGTTTCCAACTGTGATGGAGATGGAGCCTAGTTTAAAATATCACGGAGAAGAAGAAAAAAGAGAGACGTTCCCATGGAAACATTTTCTCAGGGCCAGCTCTTCTGTCTCATTATCATATCTTATTTAAATATTTCCTGGAATCAGTTTAAACTTAATCCTTCCACGTGTCTTCTATCTTCAGTGGCCATGGATAACAAAACATCTGGCCAACGGTTTTCTTTGAATAAATTGTCTAATTGCAGGCAGACATCCCTGTTTCCATATGTCTGCTTGTGCTTACAATAGTTGCAAATCTAATATTGTATAAGAATTTCATTAACAACCATTTCCAGATCTCTAAGAATTTTGAGTTGGCTGAACCTACCATTCCTTCAGGAACCACAGTAGACACCTGCCTGCAACTGGATAAGGGAGCATTTGTCGCTGCATTTGCTAGCTGTGTCCTCTATGTGCGTACACAGCTCATAGAGACTGTGCTTCTGTGTGAGCTTCGTTGTGCCAAAGACAAGGAGAAAAAGTTCCCATAAACATTACCTTGACATATAATTTTATCAGTTACTTCCTCTTCGTTATTCTTTAGCATTCTCAGAAAAAATTCAAGTCCCCCAAAAGTGATGTTTTCACATCTTGATTAGTTCCGTTGTCCTTAAACAACTGCACGTACGACTCACAATTCCTTCATGGCGTGTCTACAAATTGGCCCCTTCAATTTTGGCTCCACATTGACATCAGGTATAAGCAGAGGGAATTCTCTTTTCCCTTTTTTTTTTTTGTGTGTGTGTGTGTGCGTGATAATTTCCTGGCATGCAGCAGGAACTCAAAGGTTCTCAAATAATTTTTAAAGCTAATTAAAAGCTCAGGAACCTAATTCTTTGGAATACATTAACTTGAGCAAGTGGAATTTTCTTCCTCACAGCATCACAATTTCTTGCCTTTCTATTTGCATATGTTTGTCGAGATGTTTTCAAAGAGAATTTCACTACCTCTCTAGCATATGATATCTAATATATGATACGTATATCTTTAGTTATATCCAGAATTTTTAAAACTCTCACTATCTCAACCATAAGTACATCATCTAGATTTTTATTGGAATCAGGAGAGTTACTGTGAAGCTAATAGAGCTAAAATGTCAAAGCCTCTGACTTGCACGAGCCTCTGGGGAAAAGGAAGTGATGGTATTTAATATTCCTAATTTTGTATTCTTTCTGTTAAAGGGGCCCATGGAATGATACAGGCTCAGTCCCCGCAAAGTCTATATCTGCTCCTGCTTGGAATACACTGAAATATAAACCTTATAAACACCTCTTTTGAAAGAATTTCTTGTTGTTGAAGCAGTGGTATTGATGGTCATTGTGTTGTTTTCTCTAAAGACAAATAGATTGTGACATTGACGCTGATGAGTCAATTAGAATGCCACCAAAAAATAGACTGGATAAGGTGGGGTCGTACAGCATTCCATTATATCTGATGCAATGGTCAGTGCCTCCATGGAGAAGCAAGTTATATTTTAATCAGCTTCCCTTGACAGTTCGTTTTTATTAATAGCTGCCCCCACTCAGGTTCTCTAATTTACTAAGTCAAGGGAAGGAAGGAAACGATCTTCAGGTTGCTTCCTCTCCGGTGGAAGCAGTAGACGTCCTGGACTCGGTGGACTCAGTTCCCCTAAGGGTAGGCTTCCGACAATGGCTTGCGCAGACTGTGTCTCCCC
The DNA here is from genome assembly GCA_029593785.1 of Cabassous unicinctus. Taxonomy (NCBI): domain Eukaryota; kingdom Metazoa; phylum Chordata; class Mammalia; order Cingulata; family Chlamyphoridae; genus Cabassous; species Cabassous unicinctus. The sequence continues at coordinate 25,891 of JAQZBX010019436.1, forward strand.
AGGCTTTGCTTGCAGTCGAAGCAGTGGGGTACTTTCATCATTTGCATAGTCCACTGGTAAAGGGAAGCAGGTTCATTCGCTTTCTTCATTCAAGGGCTGTGGTGTTTGAGCCAGTCAATCCTAGACCACTTGGGGTGGAGACCTGAGTTGCTCACCCGTCAGAAATTTAACGACTTCTAAATGACTATCTGGCCAGAAGGCATGAGGCATATTGCTGGTGGTAAATGAAAAAGACAATGCTTCCTTCAGGGAAGATGCTTTTAAATTCAGGAAGGCTTTTTTTTTTTTTTTTTTTTTTAAAGAATTTTATTTTTAATTTAATGTTTATCATACAAATAAGACACATCCATTACAGAAAACTTAGAAAAATAAAGAAAACAAAACTTTTTGCAATTCCATCATTTGTTTAAAAGTACTATTTATATTTTGATATATCATTTCCCAAATTTTATATAAATGTCTGCTTTTTACAAAGGGGAATCACAACATACATCCCATTTGGTAACCTTTTGTTTCCTCTTTTTTTTTTATAATAATTTTTTTTTAAAGATACTTAGATTACATAAATGTTACACAAAACAGGAAGGCACTTTAATCCTTAATTCTCTAATGACCCATTTTCTTGTTCACCTGTGGCAAAGCAAAGAAGAATCAAAGCTGCATGGAATCCCAAATGAGCAATATAGGAACATAACAATAATCCCCTGGTGAATGTCAAGTGCCAGAGGACCCCATGGCAGTGCACAGTAAACTAGTGGAAAGCAGGCTTTAGGGAAACTGTTAGAGATGGGCCAGCAGAGACCGTCATTCCAGCCCCACTACTTGACCACTTGTATGTCCCTGTGGCAACCTTGGAAACTCTTCTGAGACTCAGTTGCCTCATATTTAAAATATTGAAATTAATATTTACCTTATGGGGTTATAAGAAGAATTTAATGAATGTATGTTCCATATATTGCACGGCACATGGTAGGCACTCAATATATGGTGAGTTTGACCAACTGATATGCAGAGTTATACCAGGGATCATATTGTAGACCCTGAAATATAATGATTCAGCTGTGCAAGGTGCAATCTAATTTCAAATATTAATGTGACATGGCATGGTGAATCTGTCATGGCATCAAAAAGACTTTAAAATCATTGAATCTAGGAGTTGGCACTGGCAAAAATAATTCCTTTGGAGCAGCATGACCACTGTGTTGTGGAATATATATAATGTGTTTGATGCACTTTATCAACAAGAAGGTACAGTGATAGTATTTACCATAGACAGAGACTTTACCATATCTCAGCCACTGAATTATATGCTTTACATACACTCTCAGGAAACAAAAATACCAGCCTCGGCGAGCGGGTGTAGATCAGTGTGGTTTGAGCACCTGCTTTGCAGGTACAAGGTTCCAAGTTCAATCCCCAGTACATCCTAAAAAATGGATGAATGAATGAACGAACAAATGAAATGAGAGATTTAGAAAATGCCAGGCTCAAAGTATAAAGTAATCTGCCCAGGTAACTTAGGTACTGGCGACAGTTTGTAGCAAGGTATGCCTGACCCCAAACCACCCATCTGCTGGGTGATGTATCCATAGGAGCCCCACTCCCTGCCCTCAGAGGACTTGGAGGCAGGTGGGAAGACCTGATACAACTGTCCTTATCAGGGCAAGGAACCTTGCATGCCAAGATTCCATGTGCATCACAGGCAGCAAGCGCGATATCTCCCCAAGGAGATTTGATGGGGACTTCTAAAAATAATTCCAGACACCAGTCTCAGCAGTTGATGTGCAGTTATTTTTTTGTTTTTATAACAAAAGGTTGAGGTTTTCATAACCTCAATAGAGTTCCTTCTGTTCAAGCTGAATCAATCTTTTCATTTGTATTGATTTCACACTTTCAGTATTTAATTTTATAATTCAGATTCCTCTCGTGCTTTTGAATAAAGATTCACACTGGTTTGTTTGACTGGCTCAACTTTATTGCTTTGCCTCTTTGTTTTTAGTACCATAGAGGCAGAATGAATAATGATATGAACTCTAGTTTCCATTTCAGGAAATTCAAAACAAGAGATCATTGTTTTCTAATATTTCACTCTATGCACTGTGCCAAAATACACATTTTTATTATTATTTTATTTTTATTCTCACAGTTTCTGAACTCATAGTTTCATTTTCAGAGTCAGGTAATACTTTAAACATCATAATCATCTTATATACTTGCGTATCAAATTAAAAGAACTCAAGTTATTATTTTTTAATTAAAATTTGAAAATGCCCTTGGAGTTTGGTTGTAAGAACACTCATTTAAACTCCTGACCCACTTAATGCTTTATCAAAGATTGCACACCTTTATTCGTTTATTTGATTTGCTATACAGTTTTGTGATATAAGCCAGATAGTCAATGACTAGTTCCTTCAAACACCTGGTAACCTGAGCATGGGCTTCAACTCCTTACTGAAATAGCAATAGAATTACTGCAAGAAAATGAGTCTGGAAACTAGGTATTTGATTTTTTGAAGTATCTTAGAGATTTGCACTGGCCTCACTGATGCTGAGCTCTGAAATAATTTACTTAAAAGAAAGAATCTTTAAGAAATGCAGTGTCACATGCATTTTCCTGCCTGTGACAATTTGAAGTTCTTTTATGAATCTCCAAAAGAAAAAGATTGTTTTTGAACTAATTCATCCCTTTTGATTGGACTATGTCAGTGAAGTGTAACTCAGGTTGGATCTCCACCCTTGTATTAGTCAGCCAAAGGGGTGCTGATGCAAAATAGCAGGAATCTGTTGGCTTTTATAAAGGGTATTTATTTGGGATAGAAGCTGATAGTTACCAGGTGATAAAGCATAAATTCCTTCCCTCACCAAAGTCTGTTGCCACATGTTGGAGCAAGATGACTGCCAACATTCAGCCTTCCTCTTCATCTTAAGGCCCTATGGTCCCAGCTTCTTCCAATATCAGCTGTAGGTTGGGATAAGTCTCATCTCTCTCCCTGGGCTTGTTTGTCTCTTGGCTTAGTTGCTCGTTTCTCTCCACAAGGTCAGCTGTAGACTATCAGGCTCTCTACGCTTTGTCTCTCACCCCAGGGCTCGACTCTTTCCCATGTGTTCACTTCCCAATTCCAGCTCAAAACTCCATTTCTCTTTTCTGCCATGTAGTTTTCACATCCAACTGACGTGGCCCAATCAAAGCCCTAATCATAATTTAATCACACCCAGAGGAACAGACCAGATTGCAAACATCATCCAGTATCTATTTTTGGAATTCATAAACAATGCCAAACTGCTACACTCCACCCTCTGGGCATACTCCATTCAATTTCAAAGTCCGAGAGTCATTCTTAAGATGATGGTTTCCTCTCCTTGGGGCCTCATGAAGACCCACCCTTTCCACAGGCTTGCCCAATGGCCATTTTCTTGGTTCTACTCTCATCAAGCATCAGGGTGGTGACGCAGCTCCAGACCTCACCCTCTTAAGAGCACTGGGGTGATCACCACACTTCACCCAATCTTTGGGTTAGAGTCTTAACCTACCTAGTACAAGGAAGTGAAGGCAACATCCTCCCTAATCTCTGGCATACAGGTCCAACCCTCTCAGAGCAATGAGTTGGTGACCTGGCCATCCCTAATCCATGGGGACAGGCCTGCCCCTCTCAGACCTATGGGGGGTCAACCTCAACCTCCCTAATCTTTGGGGAATGTGCTCCAGCCTCTCTGTACCCTGGGGTGGCAAAACTCTCCCTGAATATCAGGCGGGAACATCCACCTTCTCAACTGCCGGGGCAAACTCACCCTCTCTGTAAACATGGGTGGGGTTCCTCTCTTGGCCCAAGGCAACATCTTAATTCCAGATTTCAGCTTCCATGGTTTTCCTCTTGCAGTCATTTCTCCTTCAATCTCTCCTTTCCATGTCCCTTTTAGTCCAAGCTGATAGTGGTTTTGTTCATATAGCTCTCTCAAAAAGCTTGTTGATTTAGCATGCAAGAAGCAGGGGTCCAAGCCATCAGACAAGTCTTTCCTAGATAACTGCATCTTCAATCCTGATTTACAAGTTCCAAGTTTAGTTAAGTCCTCAAATGGGGCACTATCGTCTAGAGTCTTGATTTCCAGAGGCTTGGAATTTCTGGAATCAGTGTCTGGTTTCTTTGTGTCCAACAATTCAGTCCTCAGCTTATCTCACTTGTGTAGCATTTCGTTATAAGCTGCAAGGAAGAGCCAAGCCACACTCTCGAGTTTACTTTAGAAATTTCTTCTGCTAAATATCCAGGCTCACCTTTTCAAATTCTGCCTTCCATGAAACACCAGGAGTTAATCTCACTAAGTTCTCTGCAACTTTAAAACATGGATTGCCTTTCCTCCAGTTTCCAATGATAATTTCATCATTTACTTCTAAGGCCTCATAAAAAGTCTCTTTAGAGTCCATGTTACTATCAACAGTCTCTTAAAAGCACTGTACGTCTTTTCTACCAAGCATCTCACAATTCCTTCAAAAAGTACCCTTTACCCATTTATAAAACCGTTCCAGCATTTTGGTAATTGCAAAAGCACTACCCCACTCCTGGTACCAAATTCTGTATTAGTCAGCCAAAGAGGTGCTGATGCAAAATAGCAGGAATCTATTGGCTTTTGGAAAGGGTATTTATTTGGGGTAGTAGCTTATAGTTACTAGGTCATAAAGCATAAATTACTTCCCTTACCACATGTTGGAGCAAGATGGCTGCTGACGTCCAGCCTTCCTCTTCATCTTAAGGCTCTGTGGTCCCAGCTTCTTCCAATATCAGCTGTCAGGTGGGATAAGTCTCATCTATCTCCCTGGGCTTGTTTGTCTCTGGGCTCAGTTGCTCTTTTCTCTCCACAAGGTTAGTTGTAGACTATCAGGCTCTCTATGCTTTGTCTCTCTCCCCAGGGCTCAACTCTCTCCCATGTGTTCACTTCCCATGGAGTTTGAACTCCATTTCAAAACTCCATCTCTCTTCTCTGTCGTGTACTTTTCATATCCTACTTACCTGGCCCAATCAAAGCCCTAATCATAATTTAATTATGCCCAGAGGAACAGGCCAGATTACAAACATAATCCAGTATCTAGTTTTGGAATTCATAATACCAAACTGCTACAATCCTCTTACTGGAGCTTTATATAAATGGAGAGACAGAGAGAGACACATAGAAAGGAGCTGCCATTTTTTCCCTGCCATATGAAAGAGGGCTCAAGGATCACTAGCAGCCAAAGCTGAAGCACGCCAGGAGCACCAGCAGCTGTCTGTGGTGAGAAAGCATCTCTGATGGTACCTTGATTTGGACATTTCATGGCCTCAGAGCTGTAAGCTTTTACCCCAAATAAATCCCCCGTTATAAAAGCCAATCCATTTCTAGTACTTTGCATTGGCAGCCCTGTGGCAAATTGAGACAGAAATTGGTGCTGGAAAGTAGAGTTGTGCTGCCTGCAGTTAACAAAAATGTTGAAACAGTTTTATAAATGGGTGGTGGGTATTTTTTGGAAGAATTGTGAGATGCTTGATAGAAAAGTCCTAGATTGCTCTGAAGAGACTCTTGGTAGGTATATGGACCCTAAAGTTATTTCCGATGAGGCCTTAGAAGGAAATAATGAAACTATTATTGGAAACTGGAGGAAAGGCAATCCTTGTTTTAAAGTTGCAGAAGACTTGGCAATATTGACTCCTAATGTTAAATGGAAGGCAGAATTTTAAAATGACAAGCTTAGACATTTAGCTGAGGAGATTTCCAAATTAAATGTGGAAAATGCAGCCTGGCTTCTCACTGCAGCTTATAGCAATATGTGAGAGGAAGGACAGAGGCTGAGAACTGTACTGCTGGGTACAAAGACACCAGAGATGGATGGTTTGGGAAATTCTGAGCTTCCAGAAAACAAGCCCACAGAGGATAGTGCCCCCTGTGAGGACTTAACTGAACTTGGAAACAGGCAGCCATTTCCTCACAAGTCAGGACTGGAAATGCAGTTATCCAGGAAGGACTTGTGGGAAGCCTTACTGTCTGACGGCATGGACCGCTGGTTTCCTGCATGTAAAACCAACAAGCTCTTTGCAAGATCTGTATGAACGAAACCACTGTCAGCCTGGACTAAAAGGGACAGGGAGGAGAGAGATTAAAGGAAAAACAGCTTCCAGAGGAAAACCATGGAAGCTGAAGTCTGGACTTGGGGCATCTTCTTGAGCCAGGAGAGGGATCCCACCCATGTGTGCAGAAAGGGTGAGTCTGCCCCAGCATTTGAAGAGGGTGGATCTTCCAGCTTGTTTCTCCGGGGGAGTTTGGCCACTCGAGGCTACAGAGAGGGTGGATCACATTCCCTGAAGATTCTTAGAGTTAGGTGTTCCCCTCCCCCCACCACTGTTCTGAGGGGGTTGGACCTGTGAGCCAGACATTAGGGATAATGTGGCCACCACCCCACTGGACTAAGGGGGTTGAGACTGTTCCCCAGAGGTGATGGGAAGTGTGGCCATCACCCCAGTGTTCTTGGAGGGTGTGGACTAGAGTGCAGCTGCCACCCAGATGCTTGATGAGGTGGAACCGACAAGATGGCTGCCAGGCCAGCCCTTGGAAGGGCTGCGTCCCTGCGAGGCCCCCAGAGAGAAAGAAATCATCATTTTAAGGATGACAGACTGTGAAATCTAATGGATATTAAAGAAATCAGCCCTGTGGGTTTTCTGGACTGTTCAGGACCCGTGACCCCTGTTTTCCTTCCACATTCTCCTTATTCTAATGGAAACATTTATCCTGTGACTGTCCCTCCTTTGAATATTGGAAGCAGATAACTTGCTTTCTAAGTTTAACAGCTCTGCAGCCAGAGGGGAATTTTGCCCCAAGACAAACTGCATGCCAATATCTAATTTTTATGAGATTTTATACCTAGCATTGCTACTGAAATGATTTAAGGCTTTTGAAATATGGTGATGTAATGAATGTATTTTGCATATGGAAGGAGCATGTCTTTTGGGGATTCGGAAGGTGGAGTGTGACAGTTTGAAGTTCTTTTATGAATCCCCAAAAGAAAAAATATGTTTTTTAACAAATCCATTCCTGTGGGTGTGGGGCCCCTTTGACTGGGCTCTGTCAGTGAGGTGTGATTCAGGTGGGGTCTCCATCCTCTTTCTGGAGCTTTATATAAGTGGAGACACAGAGAGACACAGGGAAAGGAGCCACCATTTTTTTCCCTGCCATGTGAAAGAGGACTCGAGGATCCCTAGCAGCCAAAGCTGAAGCATGCCAGGAGCACCAGCAGCTGACTTTGGTGAGAAAGCATCCGTGATGGTACCTTGATTTGGACATTTCATGGCCTCAGAACTGTAAGCTTTAACCCCAAATAAATTCCCTTTATAAAAGCCCATTCATTTCTAGTACTTTGCATCAGCAGCCCTGTGGCAAACTAAGACACTGCCCTAAAAATTTTATTTGAGCGCAGGATATACTGTGCCAACTATTGAATCCTGAACGGTCACTTTTTGTGTTTTGTGGTTCCTTTTAAAGCACTCACGACATGTAGATTTATTCCCACTGAATGGAAAGGTGTCCTTGAAATATCGTTAAATTTAAAAAGTGATTTAGGGAACGTAAAGTACATTGGGCAGTGCGAATACTCTCACTGTCCTGATCTTGTGATAATCAGGGTAAGCTAAACATTCGCTATATTAGAAACCATGCATGTGTCCCCAGACCTAGTTTTTCTCCCTAGGTCTGGTTTTTGGAATGCTGGTGATAAACTAAGCCTGATTTATTATATGACCATCCTGTATGGGAAATGACTGTAACTCTAGGTATCTTTGGTCAACCTTAAGAGATATAGCAGGGGGATGGATGTGGCTCAAATGGTTGGGCATCTGTCTCCCATATGGAGGGACCTGGGTTCAATCCCCGGGACCTCCTGGTAAAAAAAAA
>JAQZBX010019437.1:0-33794 GCA_029593785.1 Cabassous unicinctus
CGAACCCGGGCCTCCCATATGGTAAACGGGGGCTCTATCCACTGAGCCACACCCGCTTCCCTGCCACTAAATTTTAACAGGCTTCCAGGAGACATGTGGGAGTCAAGATGACAGCCACTGGCCCTCATCACCTGGCTGGGAGAAGGACAGTAGAGGGGAGCAGTGACCAAGGGGAAACAATCAGTGCTGTCTCTGGAATTCCATCCACGTGGTGTACAGACAGGCTGCCTGGCAGTGCGGGTCTGCAGGCACCTTCTGATGTTGACCAGTCTGCTCCTGGGAGCTGCTTAAAGCTAAAGCAACTTTGATAGTTTGGCAGCAATGTTTTTAAAGGCCCTGCAGTTCCACCAAGATAGACTTTTTATGTATACCCCCTGGAGACCCCACCATGGCAATCTCCACACCTCCATCATCCACTGAAGAAAGTCCTCCTGGCCTGATTTGCTTGCTGCACATGCCCAGAAGCCCATAGCATTTGGTCAGACCATAGCCAAGTGCACTGAGCACCTTGTAGATGTCCTGCATCATTTCTTGGGGCTCCAGGGAGCTCATGATATTCATCTCCCACTTAAAGTCCTGTGAGCATGGCACACACTGGTCTTCCTTCCTGCTGGCACATCCCAAGCATATATTACTTCAAATAAATTTCATGAAATACCTCATAATGTCTCCTGCTGGCCCTGGCTGTTGTCAGAAGGGAAGGCTGCCCTCTTCTGACAGGTCAAATTCTGCAGCTCACCCCTAACTTGGTATTGTCCCCCACAGATGGAATTTCCCTTGGCAACAGCTAGGGAGGAATTCCTTTCCTAAGGGTCTCCATCTCCATTACAGCTGATATGGGAAGAGGGGGAGACCACAGGGCCAAGGTGGGGGTCTTCCCAGTAAGTCTCCCTTGGACAAATCCCAGAGTCCTGGCTGGACTGCACCAAGGCCATCAGGGCTGCTGGTGCATTTGAGGCACTGCCGAGAACTCTGTAGATGAAGCAGATTATTTTTTTTACTTTTTTTTTAGTTTTATTTTTTAACAAGTCAATTTTATTGATACATATTAATAAAGCATACATTCATCCAAAGTGTACAATCAGTAGTATTTGATATAATCACTTAGTTGTGCATTCATCACTTCAATAATTATTAGAGCATTCCCTTTATTTCAATAATAATAATAACTAACAAACAATGACATTCCTCACCTCTCAATTTCTCTCTTTCCCCTGCTGTACATGTAATTGGATTAATTAGTCTTATTTTAAGGCTGTTAAAATGTTTAAATTGGGGAATTACAGGACAAACTTTGATTTTTAATTCCCCAGCTTACTTTGAGGACTCCCACTTTTGGACTTTAAATCATATTACCTAACTACAGTCATAAAATATATATATAAAATTAGGTATTGGCATAAAGATAGACACCTGGACCAATGGAACTGAATTGATGGTTCAGAATCAGACCCCACCTCTATGGCCAAGTGATTTTTTACAAACCTGTCAAACCCACCCAGCTGGGGCAAAACATTCTATTCAACAAATGGTGTGGGGAAAACTGGATATTCATACTTAAAAGAAAGAAAGAAGACCCCTTTCTCACACCTTATACAAAAATTAACTCAAAATGGATCAAAAACCTAAATACAAAAGCAAGAAACATAAAACTCCTAGTAGAAAATGTAGGGAAACATCTTCAAGATCAGGTAGTAGGTGATAGTTTCTTAAAGTTTACACCAAAAGTATGAGCAATGAAAGAAAACATGGATAAATGGGTCCTCCTCAAACTCAAACACTTCTGTGATTCAAAGGACTTCATCAAGAAGTTGAAAAAGTGGCCCACTTAATGGGAGAAAATATTTGGAAAACACATATGCAATAAGGGTTTGATTTTCATTCTATATAAAGAGATCATACAACTCAACAATAAAAGAGCACACAATCCAATTTTAAAATGGGCAAAAGATTTAAATAGACATTTCTCCAAAGAGGAAATACAAATGCCTAAAATGCACATGAAAAAATGTTCCATTTCACCAGCTATTAGGGAAATGCAAATCAAAACAACAAAGACATATCATCTAACACCACATACGGTGACCATTATTTTAAAAAGACAATAATAAGTGCTGCAGAGGATGTGGAGAAATAGAAACACTCCTTCACTGTTGGTGAGATTGTAAAATGTGCAGCCTCTGTGGAAGACAGTTTGGCAGTTCCTCAGGATGCTAAATATTGAACTGCTATATGATCCAGCAATTCCTCTACTAGGAATATATCCACAAGAACTAAAAACTATGGCACAAATAGACATCTGCACAATGATGGTCATAGCAGTCTTATTCACAATTGCCAAAATATGGAAACAACCCAAACTTCCATCAACCAATGAATGGATAAAAAAATTTGGTGTATATATATGATGCTGCAGTAAGAAGAAATTAAATTGGGACACATATGATAACATGGATGAATCTTAAAAACATCATGCTAAATGAAGTAAGCCAGAAACAAAAGGACAATTATTGCATGGTCTCATTAATATGAACTAAATATGAAGAATCACTGTTTGGTGTTAAACCTAGAGTATAGGTTATTAGGAGATAAGAGGAGGGTTGAGAAGAACTACTGATGTTTAACGCATGTAGAAGTTTCAATTAACTTGACAGTAAATGTGTGAAAATGGATAGAGTTGATCTTAACACATTATAGTAAGTAGCACCTTGTTTATGAATGGGGTTTTGGCTGCAAAGGCTAGTCTAAGCAAGTAAATGTCAATCAAAAGAAAGCTAGAGAATAATCTAGGGACTGAATAACACAGTGAACACAGAGGTGGATGAGAATTGTTCTTGATGGTACAGAAGCAAGAGTGTTCTTCTGTGAGCTAGAGCAGATGTACACCACTACTGCATGGTGGTGGGAACATGGAGAAACATGGGAAAAATACAATTGGTGTGACCTATGGACTATGGTTAACAGCAGTACTATAATATTCTTGCATTAATGCCAAGGATGTACTATGTTGATAATGGGAGATATGGAAAAATTTTGCCAAATGTATGTTATGAACTATGGTTGGTGGTAGCAGTCTAATGATATTATCTCATAATCTGTAACAAATATTCAACCATGGTAAGATGTGTTGGTGAAGGGGTGTTGTATGGGAATTCTACATATGTGCATGATTGTTTTGTAAGTTCACAACCTCTGTAATAAAAATATATTTTAAAAAAATAGGGTGGGTTGTGGGAAAAATACACCAAATGTAAAATAGGGACTATAGTCAGTAATATCTTGATGCTGCTCTTGCACAGTTTGTAACAGATATTTCACAACAATGCAAGGTGTTGGTGGAAAGCTGATATATGGGTCCCCTGTATGATATTATGCTTGTTTATTTTGTAAGTTCACAACTTTTACTATACACTTATTGTTTATGCGTGTTCATGTATGAATGATATACTTCAATTAAAAATATACTTTTTAAAAAGTGAAGTGAATGCTCCTCTCTGTATTTTCTGAGCCTGTGTCTTGACCTGGACTTGTGCTCATTCATAGCCTTAGGAATTCCCCCATTTATAGGAATCCATATGTCCTATAAATGAACTAGCATTTCCCCCTTCCTAGTCACACTCAATGTTATGTCTTAAAACCTGTAATCCTTTGCCTAGACCACTTTGACTCAATTGTTTATTACACTGTGTTAGCTGTCCATAACCTGCTTCTGTTTGCAGGGCAAATTCTGGAAGACCAAGCCAGAGATGATTTTCTTGGTTAGGTTTTCAGGGTGCCACCCAATAGACTGGCACTAACATACAGGTATCCAAGTATGTACAAAAGGGTTATTCTGTTCCCTCTGAAAAGGGGCCAGGCCAGGGATTCACAATGAGAGCACAGGCCAGTTCTCCATAACACCAGGAATTCAAAGGGGGAGAGGCTAGCAAGGCACGATGGGCTGCAACCATGTTTAAATCTGTATTTTCTTGATTCAGCAATCACCTAGTTACTGCAACCCTTTAACTCATTACCAGAGATTTGAGGAAGATGATACTTTTGAGTTTGTTAGTTGCTCAAAATTCTGTGAGGGAAGGCACCCTGGAGCATTAAAAGACAATGTCTTTAAATTCCTACACTCAATCTTCAGTCTGACAAGCTTTTCTTTGTAACCATGTGCCAAGCAGCTTCTCTCAGTCTCTTTGAACAGCCTTCCATGTTTTCACAAACCATTGCTTTATTTCTTTGAGGCAAAAAATTCCTCTTCTTAATTAATTTCTGAATTTGTTAAAAGTGAATAAATTCATGTAATATGCTTTTCATTCAAATGAATAAAGAATAATAAAAGGTAACTCAGAAGCATCACTGACATCATACTAGGATCTAGTTTAAGCATTATATAAACACACATATAAGTCTTCTCAACAGCTCAATCAGGTAGGTATTGTATTTTTATTTCAGATGAGGAATCTGAGACACACAGTGGTAAAAGGCAGAACTGGGATTAAAACCCAGCCTTTCTGACTTCAGATTTCATGGACCTAATCACTACATTATGCTAACACAAATAACCATTTTTTGCTGCTTATTTCCTATACATTGAGGGCACAAATATTTATCAAAAAGAGGAGTATTAATATGCTGTCTGGATATCCAGCCCCAAAAGTTCTCCAAAACAAATACAGTCATTACCTATTCTCTCTCCAGATTTAAACTTATTCAAAATCTTAAGTTTTCACTCAAATATATGCTCTGTTCAGGGTGCCTCTAAACCTTAGGTAACCACATGAAGTCTTGTCCCTTGCCCAAAGGCACCAAAAATATTTTAAAGTGGTTCATATATAAAAGGGCAAAGTGAAGGAAGTTGAGGAGTAACTCCAAGTTTCCCTAGAGCATGATGGACCAGTTGCCCATGATATCCATGGAGGTCCATTATCTAGATAACTGAGACAAGACTATATAAGGAATTGGCAGGAAGATCTTCTCTATGGCATTTATTTTATACAAAACATAAATAATCACCATTCAATAAAGGACCTCTAATTAGGACACAGCAGGTTTAAAGAGTATGGTAGGTAACTCTGTATAGAATTAGGCAGGATTTACCCTGAAGCAGCCCCTAGAACATATGACTTGGAGACTATCTGATGAAAGAAACAAGGTTCTGCAATAAGCAACAGAAAACCTTAAGAGATATTTCTGAGCCCTTGAAACATAAGAGAACTGTAGCCAGTAGCATCTCTTGCCACACAAAGTGAGCATCAAGGGAAAAGAACCTTGGAAACACTGATGCACAAGCTCCTAAGCTAGTGACCTTCCTGAAAGGTCAACTAAACATCAAATGTGATGAGAAAAAGCTTAGGCTGGGGGCAGCCTCCCTCCCTAGATCCAGTGTTATCACCCCTGACCTTTATTTAGCAAGAGAGAAGAAGGATAAGTGGTTAGTGGAAATCCCAAAGGTAGTAGCCAAGACAAGAAATCAAGACCTTCCACACCATCTGATAATGTTGAGCCCTTGAAAATATGGTTGAAACTTGAATAAACTGATTCCTATTGGAGATTAGCCCAGAACAAGGATTATAGATGTAGTGACCATATCTTGTTTTGTGCTTGTTGCTCAGGAATCTAGACATCACTTTCTTTCAGTCTCAAAGGTGACACAGTTTGTGTGTTAAATTCAACTATCAGACTTCTGGCTCCAGTCAAGATGGGGAAACCACATTCCTTGCTAGTCCTCCCTCTTACAACAACAATATAAAAAACACTAGGTTTAATACAATAAGCATAAGAAGATGCTGAAAGGTGGAAGGAGAAAAGCAAATTGTCTAAGGACCTCAGGCCTTGAGGAAAAATGCAGTGGTGAGTTCCCTGTGCCTCCCAAATGTTCCAAATAAAGTACAAGAGAACATCCCAAAACCAATGAGGCTTGCCCCTGTAGCCAAAGTACCAGGAAAAGTCACAACAAAAAGTTTTCTGGTAATACCCACCATCCAAGCTCCAAATGAAAAACTGCCCAAGGTGTCAGTGGGGCTGAACAGGGAGCTGAATGTCCACTCCAGCTGGCAGCAACAAGTCAGAGTGAGGGGATGCAAATTGGCCAGGCAAGATGGGGCCACTTGTTGCATCATTTTTGCTGAGGTGGTGTCTATTAGAGTCCAGTAGGGCGTTAAACATCCACCTCTATGTGAACTGCATCTTGTACATCAACAAGGTAACTCCCTGCAAAGAAGAAATTTAAACAGGATCCTGAGTCTCATAACCCCAGTGTATGAAGTAAAATAAAAAACCACTGGTCATGCCAAGGATCAGGAAATTTTCATCTTGAATGAGAAAATATCAAAAGTTGCCAATAGATTTTGGGATTATCTCAGAAGGATTTAGAAAGTGAGAGAGGGAATACAAAAAATAAAGGAAGAGAAGGAAAAGAAGGGGAGGAAGGAAGGGAAGGGAAGGAAGAAAGGAAGGGAGGGAGGAAGGGAGCAAAGAAAAAAATGTGTAGAATATACAAATTGAACAACTTGCCCACCACTCATACCTTCTAATGGCCCCCATCTCACCATGAGACCCCAAGGGCTAAGTGAGCTGCACCTCCCCACCTCACTACAGTCCCACCTTCCCCCACTCCCAATCTCAACTTCATCACCAGCTCATGCCTTGTATTAGTCAGGGTTCTCTCAGAAAACAGAATCAACAGGAGATATCTGCCAATAATATAAGATTTTATAAGAGTCTCTCATGTGACCGTGGGGATGCACAAGTCCAGGTTCCCCAGGCAGGCTGCAAGCCTTTCTGATAAAAGTCCGATGAAAGGTCCTTGATGAGTTTCTGGGAGAAGTTGGCTGTCCAAAGATGAGCTGGGAAATTCTCTTTGAATGTTGAAATCACTTCCCCTTTTAAGGCATTCAACTGATTGGGTAAAATCATCACCCATTGCTTATGCAATCTCCCTGATTGATGCAGATGTAATCAGACATCCATGCAGCAAACTCACTGGTGATTGAAGTCCATAAAAAATGCTCTTGTATTACAATTAGCCCAGTGCTTGCTGGATCTAACACCTGGACACAATTACCTGGCTGAGTTGACACATTAGCCTAACCATCACACCCCTCAATTGCTCTCCAGTCCCACTAGTCTCCTGACTATTCCTTGAATATACCAGGAAGTCATTCCCACATCAAAGGTTTTGATGGGATGCTCTTCTCTAGATATCTGCATACCTCACTTATTCTTCCTTCAAGTATTTCTCAAGTGATTCTTCTTGGTGATGCCCTCCATGAAAACCTTTAAAAATACATTCTACTTCCCATCACTCCCCACAATGATTCTCTTGCTCTCACTTTATTTCCATAGCACTCTCACTTTCTCATGTATTAAATATTCTACATATATATTATGTATATCCCACACCCACCTAGAATATAAACTCCTTCAGGAAAGAATTATTTCCTATTTTGTCATTGCTCTATTGCCAGCAAGAGAAATTATGCTTGGCACAAACCAGACCATCCACAAATACTTGTTGAGTAAATGAATAAATGAACATTCTTGGCAATATCCCCTACAATGACTAGGGGATCTCTGTCATATAGTGTTACACCATGAAGATCAAAGGCAATACACCAAAGTGCACTTAAAAATCATATTAAAATAGTTTTTACATATATATTGAGCACTTTCTGTGGGCCAGGCACTGTGTTAAGTGCTGTACATGAACTATTCATTTAATGGACTCTGTAAACATGCCAGGAGTCATCTTACCCTATTTTACAGATGGGAGGAAAACTGAGCTTTAAAATGCTCAGGAGAAGCACCAGTGGTCACACAGAGGCCAAAAGGAATAGCCCAGACTAGAGCAGGATTCAAAACATGAATGTCTGTCACCAAACTCAAGCTCTCAATTGCAAAATTATACTACTTACTCATTCTGTAAATTCGTGTTTACAAAAGGCACAGTAATGTGGTGCATGTGGTCTGCAAGCCAATGGCCTGCCTGGTCTAAGAAGGATTTTTAGAAGTTCCAGCAAAAATAGAGAACAAATGGACTACAGTACACTTATCATCATGTATAAACAATTTAACAATGAAGAGGAAGAAGTAGCTGATGGTGAGTGGGGAAATTCTATTATTTATTGACAGATTAACATGTGATACACAAAGCTGCCTTGCTTCAGACCAACTTCTATAAATCTTATGCCTTCATTTTGATAAGTATTGGTAAGGGGATATCTTGGGGTTTTCCCTCGACAACTATGCAAAGTGAAAATACTATGTTGCAATCTATGGGCAGTTCAAACCCTTGATCATGAGTTGAGTTCAGGTAGGATTTGTGGGATGAACAAAAATGCACATGAACAGAATTCATTGCCTCCATGTGGAGATGGCCATAAAAAGCAGCTGGAGGCAGTGCCTTAACTTCTCCAAGGGACAATTCTCGGTCCATTACAACCAAAAACAATGGGAAACCTTGGATCCAGATGGAGGCCATTAAGGATAAAGGTCCCTATGCTAATTCTCACAAGGAAGTTTCTTTAAATGTATTTTACCAAATTCTAGTTGTGCTATTAAAGTAAAATAACGATGATTTTTAAAATAATTTGGCAAAGAGCCAGAAATGTCAAACAGCTTAAATGAATTAAACTAACTATGCAGAGTGGTTAGCAAGAGGCCTTTAAAGTGACAATTCAGTTTTTGAAGAGATGATCTTATGTTATCCTCTCAGACAACAACTGTCTATTCAGACAACTCCTCATTACTGGTAATAAAATCGTATCATAACCATAGGGGATCATTCTTTCCATTTCATTTTCAACATCTAAACAAACATGCCATCTCAACTGAGAAAAATGTTAGAACTTAAATGTGAGAAGAAAATGTCCAAAGAATAGAAAGCTTTGAAGTGTTCCCTTTTTAAGTTGACCATGTGCTTGACATTGTGATAAGCATCAGAGACACAGAAAGGAAAAAGACCCTATTCCTACCCTGGGGAAATTTGAAATCCTCATGGAGAAATCAGACTTAGAAATTGATTATTACTTGATAAACTAGCAAGTTCCACAGAGAGAGAAGCAGAGGAGAACACAGAGCAAGAGACCAATTCTTCCTGGACAGTCAGGAAGAGGTATCATTTCATCCAATGTAAAACAATAAGGAGATTTTACCAGAAGGAGAAAGAGGTGAGAGGAACAACTGAAATATTTATTAAGCAGGAATTGAGACTCATAACCTACACAAATCTGGCTACCTTCTTGGGGAAAGAAACTGATTGGCAGGAAGTGGAAGAAATAAAATAAATATGCAACATCATGACTGGCATCCACACAGTGTTTCTCAACACCCACTGAGGTCCTCATTAAAATGCCTGAACATTGGGTATAGTATGATGGTAACCTAAAGAGGTCAGAAGAAAGGATTTGTAAATAGAACATGAAACATAAGCTCTTGTCTAAGAAAGAGAACTGCTCATTGAAAATTCAAATTGGCTTGTCATAGTAACTCACCTTGAACATATTTAGAATCTTCCTTTTTGAGGCCTTTCCCCAATTGTGTATGGGTAAGTACCCTAACCAAATTCATCACATTTACAAAATGAATAGAGAGTATTTTTCCATGTATCACTACTTACATATCTATAATGTGAGGCTTTTCTTTCTAAACCCATAGCATCTTCGATGGCAGATTTTAATTGGATATTATTTGACTTGGCAGAAGCCAGAGCCAAGGCCAGCTTCTTTGTGCAGATCACATGGACCCATGCTCAGAAGGTCTCTGCTTCACTTAATGCTCTGTTCTCAGCATCTTGAAATCTTTTTTATCTTAATATGTAGTGTTTCATCAATATGCATGTCATCCTTGTGCAAGGGCCATGCAAATCTTCTCTGTATCATTCCAGTTTTAGTATGTGCTGCTGAAGTGAGTACTTTGAAATTCTTAAGCATTTTTCTTTAACTTTAATTTGTGTTTTGTAAGTGAAGTCCAACAGGGCTGTGGAGCAGAGGAGATATACAAAAAATGCATATCTACCATTCCTTGCTACCCCATTAGCCTGTAGCATTCACAATATCACATCAGCACAAAATTACAGTAAAGCTATGGAAGATGGATGTTCAGCAAGATTCAGTGTGTGTACAAAGGTAAGCACATTACCTCTATGAGGAAAGGGGATGCTAAGAGCTCCAAGAAGTCACCTTTTCCTTTCAAACTAGAGCTTACTTCCAAGGTAGAAGGAAGAAAATGACCTTCTAAAAACACAAAACAATCAAGGACCCCTATCATATCCTTTGTTCCTTGTGTTCCCCTCTGTTAGTCAACCACTTACAGTGAAAATGATGACAGAAGGAAAGGGAAAGACAGGGCAACTAACAGTTCCTTTCCTTCAGTCTTTCCTTATTCATCACTAAGCAAAAGGTAGAGTGTGTTGGTCAAAAGTGCACACATCAAAAAGCAAAATAAAAACAATGAATTTAGTTTTGTGCAGGGTTTCAAATATTCTACTAAGAAGAAAATACATGCACAATGAAAGAGCTGTGAAATAGAAATTGTGTAATTTAATGTTTCCACATACAAGTTAAATGCTCTTGCACATGTATTTAAAAGTGACTCTGCACAATATAAAGAACAGTAAAATTTGTGCTAATAATTTAAATTTTTAGTTATTCTTTATTTAGAATGATATTAAGTAGTAAGCAAAAAATACCATAAAAAGTCGAGATACTGTGGGAGAAAGGAAAAAGCTTTATATTTTAGTATCATTAATGGAAACTTTCTTCCTGCTTTTAGAAAAAGGGTCCTACTTTTCATTTTGTACTGGGTCCTGTAAATTAAGTAGCTGGTCTTAGGTGGATTCATGGTTTTCAATATATATATATAAATGAATATAGATGTAATTGTATTTTTGTACATATATGTATATATAGATATATATACACAGGATAAATATTCATATATTGCTTAGCTCTGTCCACTGAGAAGACCTGTAAGCAATGACAACCCAAGAGCAATGAGCTCTCTAGCAACCAGATCTTGGTTTTAGTTTTTCTTCTTCTTCCTTCTAATGCTTTGTTATTTTCCTTATATTATTTTTTACTTTTGTAATAATAAACTTTGTTTTGAGAGAAGTGTTACATTACAGAAAAGTTATATCAAAAGTGTAGGAGATTCCCATATAACCCCAAACACACTTATACAATTTTCCTTATTATTAACTTCTTACTTTAGTGAGGTACATTTGTTACAATGGATGAACCAATATTGAAGCATTGCTACTAACCAAGGTCTATAGTTTACATTATGGTTTTCACTTTGTGCTGTACAGTTTTATAGTTGTGCAGGGCATTTTTAGGGCATTGGAATTGCTCTGTATGATACTGCAATGACAGATACATGACAGTATACTTTTGTCAAAGCTTATGAACTGAGTATCCTGCCACCACATGCAATGCTGCAGCCACTCCTTAGGCCAGGGATGACCTGCTGTCTTATTCTCCATCTCTCCCAGTCTACCCTTCTTCCTTCTGCCTACTGAAGCCCCACCTGCTCATGAATCCAATCTCATCTCATCTCACCCTTCTTTTTACTTCTTTTGCACACAGCCTGGGCCTTAGGAATGAAATGATCTTATTTTCCATACAAAAATATCAGGTTATTTTATGTCACAATTATTATATCTAATAAATAAAATGGGGAAAATCCTTTCAAATAGAAGAAAGTTTGCCATTAGCTTCAATAAAAATGTAATTATCTGCTATTGTGATATGCCAGCAGAATGCCTATTGGTTTTTTTTTTTTTTTACCATATATACAACCTAAAACTTCCCCTTTTAATCTCATTCAAATATATAATAACACTCTTAATTACATTTGCTATGTGATGCTACCATCACCACAATCTATTATCAAAACTTTCCCATCATCCCAAGTAGAAACTCTGTACAATAAAAGCCTTAATCCCTATATTCCCTACCTCCACCTTATCTCCTAGTAAGACATATTCTAAATTCTTCCTCTATGAGTTTGTAGAATGCTTTTTTTTTTAACAAGAAAATTTATTGAAAAAGAAAGTATCATCTTCAAGTTTGTTCAAGAGGCATTATCTAAATCATTCCTCTGTCTCATCCCCAAGGACACCCAAATTACAAAGTAAGGACAATGAATAAAAGATGAATTAAAGGTTATGGTCAATATATTTGCTTTATGACTAATAAATATTAGGATAGCACTAATAAAAAGCTAATATTTTAGTTATTTTTGAATGGAAGATAACTACAGTTTCTGCAAAAATCAAAAAGGTAGGAAAATTTATGCAATGAAAAGTCTCCTTTCCACCATGGCTTCAGGTCCTAGAGATATTGTAGAATTATTCTATACTCTTAAACAGGCTTTGATAGTTTGGTATGTGAGACATTGTGCTAAGGATTGGGTATATAGGCTCATTTAACTCTCAAGAGATGTAAGACACAGGTAGTATTATCATTATCCCCACTTTACAAGTGAGAAGACCTGAATGAGGACTGAAGTGAACAAACAGCTTTCCAAAAGTCTCATAGCTGAGAAGAGAGACATGTCCATGTTCTCAAACCTCCCCAAGTTTCTTGTCTAAAAGACAGAATGTCCACATTCTCCCCTCCACACACACACACCCCCTCTAAAAAAGGTGACTCCATGGGTCATGGGTATAATGGAGATGATTTGTAAAACACTTATTCCCTTTTCCAAGGTCTTGGATGATAAGCTTACTAATTTTTTAAACAATTTATTGAAGTATATCATTCCTACATGAACATACATAAACTATAAGTATTCAGTAAACATTGTGAACTTACAAAACAAACATGCATAACATCATACAGGGCTCCCACACATCACCCCCTGCACAAACACCTTGCATTGTTGTGAAACATTTGTTAACAAATCTTGAAAGAGCATCATCAAAGTGTTATTACTAACTATAGTCCATATCTTCCTCTTTATACATTTTTTAAAGATTTGTTTATTTATTTATTTATTTATATCCATTTTTATGCTCCCCGCATTTTTGCTGTTTCTGTGTCCCTTCACTGGGTGACTCTGTGTCCATTTCCTGCCCTCTCTTCTCATCCTTCTCCTCCTGTCTTCACTGGGATTTGATCCTCAGAACCTCCAATGTGGGAGAGAGGCATCCTACCACCTGTGTCACCTTAGTTCCTGGTTTTTCAGTGCATCTCATCTTGGCTCTCCCTTGTGTCACTCTCCTGTTATGTCATCATCTTGCTGCATGGATTGCAGGGCCTGGTGGTGCACCTGCACAAAGGGCCTGAAGGCACACCTGTGCATGGAGCCAGGTGCTTACCTGCTCATGGGGCCTGATGGCATACCCATGGATTGGGCCTGATGGCTCTCCTGCTCACAGGGCCTGGTGGTGCATCTGTGCACAGGGCCTGGTGGCTCACCCACAGATGGGGTCTGATAGCTCACCTGTGCATGGGGTCTGGGGGCTCACCCACATGTGGGGCCTGTTGGTGCACCTGTGGACAGGGCCTGGTGGCACACCAACTTGTGGGGCCTGGTGGCACACCCGCTCATGGGGCCTAGTGGTGCACCCATGCATGTGGCCTGGCAGCTCACCCACAGATGGGGCCTGGTGGCTCACATGTTTACGGGGCCTGGTGGTACACCTGCATGTGGGGCCTGGCAGCTCACCTGCACATGAGGCTGGTGGCCCAAGTGCCTTCCATATTTTTCTTTTTTTAAATTTTTACTGGGAGTTCCCGGGGATTGAACTGAAATTCCTCCATATGGGAGACAGATGCCCAACCACCCAAACCACATCTGTGCCCCTGTTATATCTCTTAAGGTTGACCAAAGGTACCCAAAGTTACAATCTTTTCCCATACAGGATGGTCATATAATAAATCAGGCTTAGTTTATCACCAGCATTCCAAAAACCAGGACTAGGGAGAAAAACTAGGTCTGGGGACACATATATGGTTTCTAATATAGCAAATGTTTAGCCTACACTGATTATCACAAAATCAGGACAGTGAAAATATTTGCATAAGTTTACTATTTTAATTATCATGAAAACTTGAAGGGTGGTTATAACATTTCTTTACTGCTAAGATTTACTGGTTCCAATTCCCTGATCAGAAAGGTAACTCCCAAAGGTAACATTCTTCCTGAGGGCACACGGGACTTACAAGAACTGATTTTATGGTGGATCTGAGAATCCAATGCTGTGAAGTCCCCTACCTCACCTACCATCACATACATATCCTCACTCAGCCCCAGCACATCTCCAGCCACCAGTAACCCCTCAGGGACTGTGTGTTGATTGGCATGGACATGAAAAACTGTCAAAGAGATGTCATTTCCCAACCCTGAAATGAAAACACTCTAAGTTTTCTATGAGTTATCTAAGAAAGCACTATCAACTATTAACCCTTTACTCCTTATGGTTCAAAAATTCTCAGTAATTACCACTTAAAATCTACCATTGAGGAAGCTGAGAGGATGAGATTAAGAGGTTTCAAGATGTGCAGAACAAACATCTGAATCCTAAAATCATCTTGTGTTACCTGGTTTTGTGTTATAAAATCTCCTGAACAAATGCAATGTCAGAAGGTCATGGGAGGCATTAAAGGAAGGGAATCTGAAGCAACAAGTGCTCCTTGAAGGGCACTTCTCAAACTGAAATGCTGATTCTGCTCATGGCACTTTTGAGAAGGTCTGTCCTCTCCTTCACCAGAAGCAGGCTGGCCTGTCAGCTGAGGAGCTGCACACCCAGGAACACTGCAAACCAACAAAATGTAAAGTCTTGCAGTTCTGTTGTTTCAGCATGCGAAAACTCACCCATACAAGTTCCAGGCTTCCTGCCCAAAGGCCACAGACACATCCTTGGGTTCAAGGAAGGTCTGTAATGCTATATGGAACAAATCAAAATGATGCACTGAGGTGGCACTGAAGAGCTCACTGAAACCAGACTGCCTGGATTCAAATCCCAGCTCTTCCACCCACTAGCCATGTGACCTTGAATGACTTACAGCTTCTGTGGAATTTCCTCATCCTTAAAGTGGCAACAGTAGAGGAAGCACACACTAAATGATGGCTGCTTTTATTGTTGTTGTTCAGAACATCTTGTCCAATCCAGGGCCTTTCCCCTTTTCACAATGTCTTTATATCATAGTATATATGATAGCATCCCCCCCCACCTTTGAAAGCAAAGCTCTCAACCAAGATTATAAAACTAACAATATGAACTTAGATTTTTCAAACCAAAAGACTTACATTAACTATTTCATAAAATGATGTATGGAAGCTAAAACACAATAAGGTTTCACAGAATTCACACTCATGAGCAGAAGAAAGCTAATTTAAATCAGTAGGTTAAACCAACTCATTTCCACAAAAAAATACATTCCTACTGTTTATTGCATTATAACCATAGCAGACATTCTCTGAAACAAGAGACAGGTATGGGTTTCACTTTCTAAAGATATAATCTATGTAATTCCACTGGTTAGATTTCATAATATTTCAGATTAGTTTCAATATCAAATAACATCCCATTTAAAATATCAATTTAACTTTTAAATCATTAGGGGGCAAAATATTAATTTAAATATATCTTCAAGATTTGGGGGTGACATTTTCACCAAATTTCTTTAGAGACAGAGAATACTAATTAGCAACAGGGATAGCTAACATTTACTACACAGCAATTAAGCACTTAAGAAGCTAGGTGCTATTTTTACATGCTTATCATGTCATTTAATCCTTTGATGGAGGTACAGGATCCATTTACAGAAAAATCTCAGCCTTGAAGTGGATTATTAAATGGTTCTGAGACCTGATGGCTAGCACCCATGTGAGATGTTTTAGCACAAAAAACATACAGAACTGTATTTCTCAAACTTTAATGTGCACATGAATCACCTGGGGAACCTTGTTAAAATGCCTATTGTGATTCAGAAGATCTGGGGTAAGACATTTCTAACAAGCTCTCAGAACTTGGTGAGGCTGCTGGTATATGGTACATATTTTGATAGCAAGAATGAACAGGTTGTAATGGGCCACAATCACACATGCAAAAAATCTTTTAAAAACTCAAATTTTTAAAACGTCAAAATTTTCTAAAAAAATCACAGTATTAGAATTAGAAAAATTCATACTTCTTGATGGGATTATGAATATTCCAACTCCTTAGCATGATTTTATACCAACTTCTTGTTTTCTTTTCCAGTTTAAATTTAGAACCCAATTTCTTGGAGTTTTTTGTGGAGGGGCACAGGGAGTGTCCCCTAAAGCCCCTGATTTTTTTTTTTTACATACCCAGGGCCAGGGATTGAACCCAGGACCTCATATGTGGGAAGCCAGTGCTCAATCACTGAGTGACATTGGCTTCCCTGAGTTGTTTTTTCATTTGTTTTGGCTTGTTCATTTTTTTGTTTTTCTCAGGAGGCACCAGGAACCAAATCCAGGACCTCCCATGTGGGAGGCAGGATCTCAACAGCTTGAGCCATATTGGCTTCCAACCCTGATTTTTATCAAGGCTGAAAAGCCAAGTACACAGAAAATTGTTACACATTGCCACACCCTTCAAGCAGGTCCCTTCTCTTCTCTCTCACACACATAAATTCTCACTTTTAAAATTCCAGAGGACAACTGGCAGAGTTGGGCAGGATCTTAAAAGCTGGGCCCAATAATTCTTCCAGATGAAAAGTAAAGTTCTACAGCAAAATAGTACCTTACCAAAAGGCAAGAATAAAAACCATTGGCTTCCATTCCTGACCTTAGTTGACAAACTCCCAGCAATGAGGTGATAACATTTTGTACAAACTACTATATTGGAATATTTTGCAAGACAAGTTGGTTCACCTTTGGCAGTGCCAAGTTCTATTACTTTTAAAGGGCCACAGTCTTAAATAGAAAAATTTACTGAAGGCCCTGTATTCAACCTGAGCCCCTCTCCCCCATTCATTTTGCTAACAGCAACACCTAAGTGCCAAACCAATACATATTTGAGAATACTCCAGCTTACTGCAAAAGGTCAGTTTAAATTTCTACAGAGGGATAACCTGCTCCATTTGTCTTTCCTTAGAGTCCTTCAGAACCACTCTCTAATCATCAGCAGAAAAAGCCTTTCACCCAGGAGAGAGATAAAACAGTCTATGATTCTGAGTTACAAACACTGAGACCTTTATTTAAAGGATGTCAGCACATTATATTATCCCCATGGAATATTCATCTGTTCACTCACATAAGCACAAGTTTACAAATGCCTGGAAGAAACAAAATGCACATACACTGCAGTTTGGTGCAAACAGCTCCTCTGGTTGATTTTTGTTGACAGGCCTCAGAGAAAGGCCTACCTGGGAGTAGGAACATAGGGGGCATGCAGTTTTTTTCTGAGCTGGAGCATGCCCTGCCCACAACAGAGCAAAGTAACTGCCCAGAGAGGCCTCTTACAAAACCACAAGACAGGGGCAGAGCTGAAATGATAAATTGCTCTATATGGACAAGTCCAACAGAAAGTTGTCTGTTTCTGTTACCTCCAACTCTGGCAACCCTCCCAGAGTGATTTAACTCTGCGTACCAACTGGTCAGTGCCAGCCACTATGCTGGGGCAGTGGGCTCAAGGATGCCTGTTCTGTCTTTAGGTTAATTAGGAGGAATCAGAACTTTGCAGTATAAACTGGAGACTTTGTGCACAGATCTGGGCAGCTCCACTGCATCTAGACTACATCCCTCCATTCCACAAAAATTTGTTGGATGTCTACCATATGCCCCACACATTTCTAGGTGCTGGGGAGGAAAAAAGACCCAGTCCCCAGTGGTGGACACTGAGAGGGAAAAGGACCATCTAGAGGGTAGTGGTTGTGCGGCTCAGTAACATGCCACAAGTTACTAAGATAGTTAGTGCCCCGGGGACAGCACAAGCCCAGTGCCAGGCTCCATGCATCACTAAGCCCAAATATGAAACAAGTTCTCCGTTACTAAGGCTCTGGGGATGGGACTGACAGGCTCCAGCTGGGGGCGGGGTTGCCAGCTCAGCCTGGAGAGAGGCTTATTCTGCGAGGAAGAAGGGTTGCGGGAGAAGGGGATCTGGCCTGTGAGGCAGATGTGCAGCCAAGTCCGCTGGCCCTGCACTCCTGAAGCTGGAGGGGTTAGGGAACATGCGCACCTAGGCTTCCCGCTCGGCACCTGGGGCCCCGCCCAGCACCTGCCACTTGGGCTCACTGGCTCAGGGGTTGGCTGGGAAGGGCGGCTGGAGTCCGAGATCATGGAGATGCCCGAGGACTCGCCCCTGAAGTCTCCTACCCCTCGCCGCTCCACATGCTGCCTCCAGCCTGGGGCCACCTCGCAAGGCGGGCTCCCGGCGCCAGGAGCGGGGGGTCTCAGCGGGATCCCGGTATCGCCCCCCTCTTCTGACTGCTACAGGCAGCCCCGCAGCCGCTGCATCCACTGCGCCCGCCAACTCCCGCCAAAGACCCGGGCTGGATGCGCTCGGGTGGGGCTCCTGCCGCCTCAGTAGCAGAAGGGAGGGGGGCAGGGGCGAGCGCGGCCAGCCGGGAGGGAGAGGAGGCAGTGCCCAACAGCTCGCTGCTTGGCGAGGTGGAGGTGGAGTGGCCGCGCCTCGGGGCCTGGGGGTGGGGGTGGGCAGTGGGTGTGTGTGGGACATCCCTTCAGTCCCAACCCCAAGCCCCCCTCACCCGCGATGCCAGGCAGGGCCAGTGCCACTGCTCTGGGAATAAATGGAAGCAAATGTCATTGTACATACAAGACAACAGATGTTACAGTGATGAAAGACATAATGTCAATATTTTAAAAATATTTTTCTCATTACTCTTTACTATTCCAAATTTTTAAAAATTTTACATGTTATTTCTTATTTTTAAAACTATCATTATTTCTTTATCTTATTAATTGTATTTGATTGTTTTGCTGGCTTCATTTTTCAAGAAGTTTTGGATCACAGAAGGGGCAGAACTGTAACAGGGGAGGATCATTGGTGTGGAGTGTCAGAGATGGGGGATGAACGGGAGGAGGTTCACCTGGGGCATACCTGTAAGACATTTAAATGTGTTCAATGTTAATATGGCATTTTCATGGTGGTTGGAGATACACAATAACCAAAGATATCCAATTCCCAACCTGGGGGGGGGGCTCTGCCACATTTTCTAATGTCCCAGCAAAAATTCCCCTAGTACAATAACACTGACTAGTGAAGGAGGATGGTTCATTGATGGGCCCTGGATATTGGTGACTGTACTTATGAACCTCAACTTTTGAAATTGAAACTTAGCTTAGTATTATAGGGTGTCTAAGCATTGCCTCTTGAAAGCCTCCTTGTTGCTCAAATGTGGCCTCTCTCTAAGCCAAACTCAGCATATAAATGCATTGCCTTCCTCCCAGTGTGGGACATGACTCCTGGGGATTAACCTCCCTGGCTCTGAGAAATTACTATCAAGCACCAACTATCAATGCAATAGGAGGACACTGACCAAAGAGGGGCAAAGGCAATGACAAATGAGTTTATATGGCTAGGAGACTTCAAAGTGAGTTGGAATGTCAGTCCAGAGGTTATGTTTATGCATGTCTCAGCAGGATCTCATTGACTGCCAAAGTAAATATTGCTTCACATAATAAGGCTCCTGAGGACTCTAGAGACATCAAGACACTATAGGCAGTGCAGACAGCTCAGGACTTTGGTGTCCTGCCAATGGGAACTACTTTGGAATTTATGCTCTTCAGTGTGACAGATTTGGACTCAGTTGTGGTTTCCCTACACATGGCTCTTCTGTCCATTCTATTTGAACCCTTAGTTAGTACTAGGGTTTATAGGTGATGTCCAAGAGACTTAAATATTTGGACTTTCCATGTGCCAGCTGGGCCCTGAATCTCAACAGTGTTGCAACACCTACTCTTCATTTCTTTGGACTCACCCAGGAGAACTACCAAGGAGATGATGATGGACTTTGACCATCCCAAGGAACAGAGTCTGCAATTGCAAGCAAGATTGTCTCATCCATCTGCCCCATGAGATCTAAGCCCCCTCTGAATTAGAGGTGGAGTGGGCATCACAATCTCAGAATTTTCAGGATTTGGGAATGAGCAAAGGACTAGTATACTTATTATGATTCTAGCAATGGAATAACTTATATCATTGATGTGGAGGCAGTGGCCACTGGAGTTTCTGAGGGAAGGGAGAGGGAAAAAAGGTGTAATACAGGGACATTTTTGGGACTTTAGAATTGCCCTGAATGACATTGCAATAACCTTAGATTTGCTGATGAATTTTCATATGCAGCCTCTAAAGAGACATGAAGAAAAAAATGGTAATGGGAAGTTATTTTTAAATGAAAATACTACTCTGTGAAAGATACTGTTAACAGAATGAAAAGAGAAAAGACACCTACCCTGCACTGGGAGAAAGTTTTGTAGAACACATATATCTAAAAAGAACTTGTACTAAAATACACAAAAGGCCTGTAGCTCAATTAAAAAATAAAAACAATTAAAAATTGTAAGATGACTGACAGACACCATACCAAATTATGTATGCAATTGGCAAGTAAGCACACATAAAGATACTCAACATTGTTTGTCATTATAGAAGAGGAACTTAAAATGTGAGAGAGAACACATTCTCAATGGAGTGGCTAACTATACAAAGAAAAGATAATACCAGTTATGAACCATGATGAGGAATAACAGTAATGCTCATTCATTGCTAGAGGCAATGCATACCGGTACAGCCACTTTGGAAGACATTTTGGCATGTCTTAAAAAGTTAAAGATATCTCAGCCTGTGACTTATCAATCACACACCTAAGTATGTACCCATGTTTGATAAGTAATATCCACATAAAAAACAGCACCCACATATTTATAGCAAGTTTTAGTTATAATAAACAGAAGCTAGAAGAAACCAAGATGTCCTTCACTAGGGGAGTGGCTAACCAAACTGTGGTATAACCATGCCCTGGGATACTACACAGCAATAAAAAGGAAAGCACTATCCTACCACATAAAGACATGAATACCAATCAAATTCGTATTGTTAAGAAACAGAAGCTAAAGGAATTAGTCTTCACCAAAACAACTATTGACGTGGCAGAAACTGTTGAAATTAACTATTTTGAATCCCTGGGTTCAAGTGAAACATAATCCAAGAAAGAATTGGAGGAAGAGGGTGTTAAATTATAGTAAATACTAGTGAATTTCACCCTCTATGCAGTAGCTACCATTCCTTTCCTCCCAGCCTCATGGCTGGCAGCAGTGAGGACTGCAGCCCAGGTCTCTGCTGCAGCTTCTGTTGTCAGGGTAGGAAATAAAGGCCTACTCCCCTAAATTCCAGGGGAGTGTGGCCTGATTTTCAGTCACTGCTTTTGAGCAACTACTTCAGATCTCTGGCGTCCAGCTGTCAGGCAAAAGCAGCAGAGGTGTATTAATGACCGTACTCTTCCTCAAAACTACAGAAAACACTTAAAGGGCTGCTGTAACTGGGAAAGCATTGAACCAAGAGAACACAAATTCAAAGTAATAGGAGAAACTTTTGGCACCCTTGCTGCATCAACCCCTCCCCAGCACTTTGTGTTACTAACTTGTGGTTACATTATGGGTCACCCAGGAGCAGGCAAAATTCTATTTCAAAGGGAGTACAGTAGGCAAACTTGTGTAAATTGTAAAGAGGAGACTTCTTAAGGCTGCAAGCAAGCACAAGGCCAGGAAAAGAAGCAGGCTCCATGGCTCCACTCAGGCTCAGAAAAGGAGATAGCACACTCTACATTTGCCTGAGGCTGATCTTCATGATAGAAAGCCTGAGCAATGAAGGTGACCACCAGCCACAGCAATTTGCAAAGAATGTGAAGGTGCTTTTGTTTTGGCTCATTTTGGCTATCTCCTGGCACTCAAGAAAGAAAGTCATATCACTAGCTGTATACAAATAGAGAAACAGACAGATCAAGGACTAATTGAACACATAAAAATATTAAAATGCACAGTGTTCAAAAAAAGATTCCAAGACAAAGAAACAGGAAATGATGGTCAATCCAAAGGAAAAAGATTAAAATCCAGAAACTAGTAATGAATAAGGTCAGACTTTGGACGTACTATACAATGCATTTAAAAAGTATTCTCATTATGCTCAAGGAAATGAAGAAAAACAGAGAGGAAGAACTAAAGAGTATGAGGGGAAAAAGGCTGATCAATATAGAAATCTCTTTGAGATTCACAATTAAGAACCAAACAAAAATACTGCACTTGAAAAATACAATAACTGAAATGAAAAATTACTCAGAGGGTTTCAACAGCAGATTGTAGCTGGAAGAAAAAAATAATCAGTGAACTTGAAGACAAGACAATTGAAATGAGTCAGGTTGAGGAACAGAAAGAAAAAAGAACCCTGTCCAGACACATAGTGATCAAACTGCTCAAAGCTATGGACAAAGAGAGAGTTGTAAAAGCTATATCTAAAAAGCTGTATCTAAAAAGGAACCCAGAAAGAATTGTAAAAGCTATATCTAAAAAGCTATATCTAAAAAGGAATCCAGAAATGATTAAGTCCCAAATTCTCACATGATACCATAGAGGCAAGATGGCTCTGGTACAAAATATTTAAAGTGCTGAAAGAAAACATTTGTCAA
Source organism: Cabassous unicinctus (assembly GCA_029593785.1). Taxonomy (NCBI): domain Eukaryota; kingdom Metazoa; phylum Chordata; class Mammalia; order Cingulata; family Chlamyphoridae; genus Cabassous; species Cabassous unicinctus. The sequence goes on from JAQZBX010019437.1 coordinate 22,602, forward strand.
CCAAAAATGTTATATGTGGCAAGTCTTCCTTTCAAAAATGAAAAATGAAGGAGATTAAGATATTTCCAAATAAATAAAAGCTGAAGAAGTTCATCATCACTAGACTTACCCTACAAGAAAAGTTAAAGGGAATTCTCCAGAAGAAATGAGATTGTACTAGACAGTGGATTGAAGAATCAGCAAAATAAAGACCTCTGGTAAAGGTAACCATTTGGGTAATGATAAATGCCAATACTATTGAATTGTATTTTTTAGTATTTAACTGTACTTCTTATTTCCTACTGGTTCTAAAATGCAAATGCATAAAACATAATGATATATATATGGTTTCAGACATACACTGTTCAAAAATATAATTCATAACAGGTAAAAAAAAGTTGGGGGAGGGATATAGGAACAGTGTATTGAAGTTAATTTGATGTCAAATTAAATATGATTGTTATATATTTAGGATGTTAAAATTTAACATCTGGTAAATGGAAAGAAAATACATGAAAAATATATTCACAAAGAAATGAGAAGGGACCCAAAGGGATACAATACAAAAAAAAATCAAATCTATATGCACATATGCAATAACAGATGAATTGAGGGTCAAAAATGGAATAAAACTTACAAAGACAAAAATAGCAAAATGGCAGAAGTCTGGTATCATTAGTTACTTTAAATGTAAATGGATGAAACTCTCCAGACAAAAGGCAAAGATTGGCAGAATGGATAGAAAAGCATGACCCAACTATGTGCTGTTTACAAGAGATTGACTTTATTTTTTTTAATAAGTTTTTTTATTTTTAAAAGATACTTAGATAACATAAATGTTACACAAAAAAAATATAGGGATTCCTGTATGCCCCACTGCCCACACTTCCCACACCCTCCAACATAAACATCCTTCATTAGTGTGGCACATTCATTGAAATTGCTAAATACATCCTGGGGCTTTGCCACTGAACATGGACCATAGTTCACACCGCAGTCTACAATCTCTCCCACATGGTTCTGCATGTTATGTGATGATATAAAATGGCCGATATCTGTCATTGCAATGTCATTCAGGACAATCCCCAAGTCCTGAGAAAGCCCCTGTATTACAACTGTTTTTCCCTCTCCCTGCTCCCAGAACCTCCAGTGGTCACTGCCTCCACATCAATGTAATTTCTTCCAATGCTAGAATCACAATATGTCTATAGTAGAATACCAGTAAGTCCACCCTAGTCCATAGTTCATTCCCAGTCCTGAGAATTCTGGGATGGTGATGTCCACTCCACCTCTAACTGAGAGGAGGCTTCAATCCCATTCTGCTGATGGATGGGACCCTCTTACTTGCACTTGAAGGCTCTCTTGTTTCCTTGGTATGACGGTTGTTAATCCTTACCTCCTTGTTAGTTGTCATGGGTGAGTTCAATGAACTGGAGAGTAGGTTTTGCAACTCTGCTGAGCTTCCAGGCCCAGCTGGCACTTGGATGGCTCAAACACTCCAGTTTTTTGGATGTACACCTACAAACTCCAGCATCAAGTATAGGTTTAAATAGAAGGGAGAGATGAGCCATGTGTAAGGAAGCCATAACTGAGTCCAATTCTATCACTCTCAGAAGCACAAACTCCAAAGAAGGGTCCACTGGCAAGGCATCAAACTCTGGAGCTATCTGCCCTGACTATAAGACATGGATGTCTCCAGGGTCCTCAGGAGCCCCACTGTTTGGGGTAGTATCCACTTTGGCAGTCTATGAGGTCCTGTTGAGACGTGCATAACGTTACCTCTGAGGAACTCCTGACTCACTTTGAAGTCTCTTAGCCATATAAACTCATTTGTCTTTACCTTTCCCCCGCTTTTACTCAAGGTCTCTTTCCAGTTGCAAGGAGATTGTCTTTAAGTTCAGACATGAATAGGTTTAAAGTAAAAAGATGGAAAAAAATATCATACCCACATAGTAACAGAAAAGAAAGATTGGGTTGCTTGGGTGCTATCTGATACTAATATCAGGTAAAACAGACTTTAAGTCAAAGACTTAAGGGACAGAGTAGAACCCAAGATGGTACCAGAATAGGAAGCTCTCATAATCAGCTTGTCCCAAAGGGCAACTAAGAATCAGAGGATCTGCCCAGATCAAGTGTTTTCAGGACTCTGGAGACCAGAACAGTGTGCACCATCCAGGGAAGAATGGGAAGAGAAGACTGACAATCTGAGGTGAAGATTTGTGAACAGATTCCTCCATCCCTTACTCCAAGGCTGGCCACCTCAGGACCTACTCCCTGGCTGGAAGCAGAAGCTCTCCTTCCCAAAAGCAGGGGAGGGGAAGTGGCCTGGCACCAACTACAACTGTTGATTGGAAAATTTGGCTAGCTAGATTCCAATCTTGAGCACAACTGAGGTTTAAACCTGCCCAAGCCACAAAGAAGCTAGGAGAATTTGTGCTGTCTCCAACACTGGCAGGAGTGGAAGCAGTAGTGATTGAAAAACACATGGGTCCCCTGGGATGGTTGGGATCAGATTCAGGGTACCCAGTTTGGAAAGCCTCTGATTAGGCCCCCACACCCAGCAGAAGTGGAAATTGGGTACAGTTTGAACACTTTCTAGGGACAGAGCAGTTAGATTCACTGTGTCCACCTTAAACAGCTGCTGCACACATGGTACCAATGCCCTAGGTAACAGGGAAAGCATGCACTCTCTAGTAGGCAGTGCTGGCAAATTCACCCCACCCACCTTAAAGAGCTGCTGCATACCTGGCCCCAATGTCACCCAGAAGGAGAGAAGTGTGCACTCTCTCTAGGGCACTGTAGGTCGATTCACCATGCCCACATTAAAGGGGTACTTTACTCTCATCTCTGAGGTGCCCCAGTAAGGAAAGGATCCAAGAGATGTCTGATCACTCTCTCAAGACAGTGTAGGCAGAATTACCCCATCCACCTGGGTGGTCCCAGCACAGGTGTGGCAGTTGATTAGAGAACTCTGATCTCTGGGACTGGGAGCTGTGCTACAGTTTCATCTAGGGTAAGCTGACAATCTCAGCCTCAATCAAGACCCCACCAGGAGCCAAGTCAGCTGAGACTTAAAGGCACAGAATTACATTAGGGTAGCTGAGAACAACTGGATAAAGAGTGCTACCTGCTGGGTACCTTAAGAGAGCCTAGATTGGGACAGACAACAAAGAGAAGATTGGAGGCCTTTAGGTCCTCTTCTCCAAGGCAAACTGGAATTTATCTACATTCCCCTTAAAGTTACCCTGAGACTGTTCTGACTTGGAAACCAGAGCCAGGAAGGTTGTCTCTAAGGGAACACTTCTACTAAAATTAGCCCTCCAGGTATTAACAGTGAGAGAAGATCAAAGGTGTCTCTGTATCTATGGTAGTGTTGTGCTTAACTCCTAGGAAAATCACCAGACAAATGTATTCCCTCCGAGTATACAGAAGTCCTCCCAGGAGTGGTTAAGAGCACCTCCTTCCTCTGCACAGAGGGGTGCTCACCACCCCTAAGGCACTAAGCCTCTTTTGCCCACCCACGGCAATTAAGAATGCAGAGGAACAAAACTAAGAATACATGCAGTCTCCTCAAGACCCACAAACTATATCAGCAAAATGTTCTCAGGTTCCTCAGAGGTTTTAGTGACATCTTTATTTCATTGGCCAAGTGACAGTAGTTGATAGTTAAAATAAAGTTATCTTTGAAGCACCAACAAGTGTCTGTGAGTCTATGAAGAAGCTAAGAGACTCCAACATACAGAACTCAGCAAATAAGAGATTTGACTCCCTAATAAGAGGCCATTACCCTCAACCCAATATATAACCAAATGCTAATGTGAAAAAAATTTTTTTGAATAAAAATAGGTTAAAAATGTTAATGATGGAACTTTGAATATCTTCTTGGGCAATATTTTCTTTCCTTTAATTTTCCCTAAAGCCTTCTGAAAACCCCCAGTTTCCTCCCGACCTCAATTTTTTACTGAATTAAAAGAGGAACTTTCAGAAATTTGACCTTCTCTATGCGGAAAAAGCATTATTTTATCTATCTTTACATTGCAAAATGCTAACACATCTTCCCCCTTGCTGAAATGTTTTCCTTCTAAACAGCATGTTATGTAGCCCTGGGACTTCTGCCAGGAAGGGTCATTTGGGGTGAGGGTGGTGGCCTCCGCTGTGGGGGCCTCTGGCCAGCGCAGTGTCCGCTCCGTTGCCCCTTCCTCGCGCCGGCCCATTCTGATGCTGTGTCTGCAGCTCAATCGGGCTGCTTTCCTCGCACTTTGGCAAGAGGCTGCAGCTTTTGGCCTCTACCTCGTCCACCGCACTCAGCATGGCCTAGTGGCCACACGTACCGGGCCTGCCTCCCCCTGGGCTGAGCGCCCAGAACTGGGCCAGGATCTGGCAAGTGCTCTGCGTGCTGAACCTGTGGCCGCGGGACCGCACCCCAGCGGAAGGGACGCCTCGCTCTCCCCCTGCAGCCGCTCCTGATGGTGCTCCTGACCCACCATCCCGGACCTCAGAGTTGTGACAGGAGGCCTGGGGGGCTGTCGGGAGAGCAGGTGCCCGCAGAGCCCAAGCCGGGCGGGGTTGGCTGCGGCTTCAGGGAGAACTCGCGGAACGCGCCAGTACTCCCTAACCGGGTGCGGGTTACCGCAGTGCCACGGAGAGCATTGTCCGTTCTCTTCGACTGTTCCCGCGCTCCAGGCCGGACATGGCGCACGCTCACCCCCCACTCGCCCATTGCCCACCACCCCGGTCTTGCCCGGCTCGCGGAGCCCGCGCCCCACCTCGGCGCACTGTTGGGTGCTGGGCATGCCCACGCCTTGGGGCGCAGAAGCCCAGAGGTGGGTTAGGGCACACGGGAGGCACCTGAGAGGCCACACCACCCGCCACGCCGCCCGACTTGGCGACCCTTCTTTCCTAGGTACCGGTGCAAGTTGAGAAGAAAGTGTGGGGGTCCGCGCCGAGCTGGTAGCCCAGCGAGCCAGGCAGCAGAGCAGTAGGACGGCTATGCAGATGCCCGTAGTCCCAGAGGGAGAAGCGCGGCCACGGTAGCGGTAAGTTCCTGAGACTCCAGCCGCCAAGGCCCGAGCCCAGGCCGTGCCCCCCGGGGAGCACTGCGCCGCGCCTCCGCCGGGCCAGGGCCACCACCCGTGCGCAGGGAGCTCGGCCGCTGACGTGGGGGCGCCGGCGGCCGTGATCCCGGGCTCCGGTTCAGGGGACATTACTCGGCATGTCGCCGCTGCCCCGACGTGGGACGCCGACCGCCGCCGGCTCACTTCCCGCCGCCTGCTCCCTGCCCGCCGGAGCCCGTTGGACCCCCGACTCTGTGCTTGTGGCTGTCAGCGTGTTTTGACACAACTCGGGCTCTTCTAAGGGCCGCCAAGCTTAGCAGGAGGCGGGCACGGGGTCTCCCAGGCCAGGACTTCCTGTCCCTTCCCCAGCCCCGGAGCCAGCGGCCTACCCAGCCGCCTCCAGCTCTCCGTGGGTCTTCGGGTTCACTTGGTATCACATTACTGCCTCAGCGGAGAGGGGCAGGGGATTGGCAATAAGGAAAAAAGTCCCTGGTTGTGCTTTCCCTCTCCCCTCTCTCCAGCATCTGGCCATGGTTCCTGGGCCACCTCCGACCACTTGGGTCCTGCTGACTTCACCGGGTGAAGAAGGACCACTTATTTCGCTGTTTTTTTCCCTTCAGAAACTTGATTCTCCTTCCATATCCCAGGTGAGCTCTTATGCAAGGCTTACAAGGTACTTGAATAAAGGTTCAAAACTTTCTTGAGATGGTCGAAAAGCGAGTCCTGTGAATTCTAAGAATTCACTGCCTCATGACACAAGGCCCTCGTTCTGTAGGGGCCCAAAAAAACTCAGCCACAGGCACAAGGGAGGCAGTGGGGTGACGAGTGAACTCAAGAAGGCCATTCCTCCAGCAGAAAGGAAAGGAGAGACAACCCTCTACCCATCTCATGCTTCTCTTCTCTCCCCCCAGGGACACTTTGAAAGGAACTCCTGAACCTGAGTGGGAACCTCCTGACCAGAAAGGCTGCTACTCAGGCAAGTCCGACGAGGGATGTATGATGCACAGAAGGGCTGCCACCCTTGAAGTCAGAACGATTTATTGCTATGCAACAGGAGGCTCATGTGGCTTCCCTAAGGTCGCAGAACTAGTAGAAGCTGGGCTGGGAGCCAAACTCAAATCTGTTTGACCCGTAAGCCCACTCTACTAACCACTGCACGTTCTATCTCCCTTTTTTCATAGTTTGCAGGGTGAAAGGAGGATGAGATCCAATTTATTTACTGCATGCCACCTTAGAAACTGACACCTCAATACCTGGCACCACATCTCTGGCTCCCTATACCCTGTCTGTGCATTTCCCGTAACCCATGACCCTATAAAGAAAAAATCAAAAGCCACAAATCTCTATGATTGTAAGATGATATTCATGAAAATCTTTATAAAGCTGGATATTTGAAGAATTTTCTAGGGAAAATTACGGAATGGTATCCCAAGACCAAGAGCTGATCTCATTTATGATTTAAGAATACTAGGGCTTACCCCATAAGCCACAAAGGAGTATGACTGGTTCATGATTTGAAACATGAGTGAAGAATAAGGAAAATAGATAATGAGCTAGAGAGAGGTATAGAAGAGGAAGTGGAATGATGTCTCTCTCTCTCTCTCTCTCTCTCTCACACACACACACACACACACACACACACACACACATACAGATGCACATGCAAATTCTACTTCCCACTCTTACCTTGTGATAGCCCACTTTTTAAGAGATGGGGAAAGATGCTTTGGAGACCCAAGAGAAGAAAAGTCCCTTTGTTTTGTCACAGGAAATCCCTAATAGGGTGCAAATGATTTGTTTCACATTTATTACATGAATCAGAGATTTATTTGGATTAATATGCACATATTAGAAATGCAAATGCCCTTGAGAGAATTAAGACTGTCAGTCATACCCCATTCTTTTTTTTTCAAAGATTTATTTATTCCTCCCCCCTCTCCTTGTTGTTTTGCACTCGCTGTCTGCTCTCTGTGTGTTTTTCTCTGTCTGCTTGTCTTCTCTTTAGGTGGCACTGGGAATGGATCCTGGGACCTTCTGGAGTCTCTTGCACCACCTCAGCTCCCTGGTCTGCCACATCTATTCTCTCTCTTCTGTAACTCTTTTTGTTGCATCCTCTTGCTGTGGCAGCTTTCCACATGGGCCAGCATTCCAGTGTGGGCCAGCCCTCTGCATGGGCCAGCACTCTGCACAGGCCAGCTTGGCACACAGGGCAGCTTGCTTTTTACCAGGAGGCTCTGAGAATTGAACCCTGGACCTCTTATATGGTAGATGGAAGCCCAATCACTTGAGCCACATCTGCTTGCCTCATACCCCATTTTTGTAAGTTATTTTAATCAGTACACTGAGTAGCCCAGAGGAAGCCCCCAATTAATAATTTTTGAGTTAATGAAGAGGACTAGGAGATAGGAGGAGCAAAGCAAATTTCATAACATTCATTTGATTCTGAGGGTCTGGAGACAACCTTCAGAGGCCACCTTTCATTAATGTGCATGCCTCAGGCTTGACCCTATAATCCAAATGCTCCTTGGATAGAAATTAAAATGCAAGCTCCTTTCTGACCTCTCAGAGCAACCTAGGGCCCTCCCCATTCTTTCTCCTAAATAAAGGAAGCTGGAAAGAGTGAGGTTATAACAGCAAGATGCAGCAGCAAGAAAGGAAATGAACAACTTAGGAAATAAGTACACATGGAAAAAGTTTTTAAAACACAGTGGAAAAATTACAAGGAAAGTACAAGGGGGCAACATCCAGCTTTGAAGAAACAAACTATGATATGAAGAATTTAGAGGGAAAAAAAAGAACACATTTTTAAAAATTTCGTGTATGGACTAGCTGCCTAAAAAATAAATCACAGAAGGAAAAGAGATATCAAAATACAAAGAAGTTTCTTATGGAAATAATTGCTTTGTATTTCCACCCAACAAAAACTTAGATGTTTGGGTAAAACTTCATTCTTTGAAGTCTCATAAATGCCCCTTTAATTTTTTTTTTTTAATTTAAAGTACTTGTACTGATGAATGGTATTTTGATTCAAACTAGTAGATTTATGAAAATCTATTAATTATAGGAATTTGTGAACAACTATTATTGGCAGTCTTATAATTTAATATACTCTGACACTTTGACCTCCATCTAATATCTTGGGCTTCTCCATTCCTTCCCTATCCAGTTACTTTTCATCCCTCTCACCTGAGCTCCTCACTCTTGTCCTCAGTGACTCATTTGGCCTTGTCATCAATAACTGAATCTTCTCCATAAATCTCATTTCCAAGCATTACCACCCCCTAACCATCACCTTCTATCTTTCTGCTTAGCTTCTCTACTGCCCACACTAGCACTTTTTAGTCTAAGAATCCCCAACTTTATTATCTATCACCCATCTCATGTCCTTCCTTCCTTCTTTATCTAGTTTTGATTCCATGACCCATCATTCTGATCCCTCTCTTGTAAACATCCTTTAATTTCCTTTCTCCTCTCATCCTGTAATGTACAGTATCTGCCTGACTCAGTTAAAACCCAGACTCAGTTAAACCAAACAGTGTGGCTGGACTTGATTGTAGAAAAACACACAATAAATATTGCTAACTGACCTCAGTTCAAACTATAACTTCTTGGAGAATGCATCCTTTTTATCATTTTGTAGTACCCTCTTTATCTCTGAAAAGTGCTTTTTCTGAAATTATTATGACTACTTCACTTTTTTTTTGGACAAGTGTTAGCGTGGTATATCTTTCTCCATCCAATTACTTTAAATCTATTAATCTATTTAATATTTAAATTGGGTTTATTGTAGAAACATATATATAGGTCTAATTTTTTATCCATTCTAATACTCTCTGTTTTTAATTGGTGTATTTAGACCATTTACCTTTAAAGTGATCATTGATATAGTTGGATTAATAACTACCATATTTGTAACTGTTTTATATTGGTTGCCTTTGTGCTTTGTCTTTTTTTGTCTTCAATTCTTTTTTTTCCTTTTCTGCTTTTAAATGAGTGTTTTATACTACTCCATTTTCCCTCCTCTTAGCATATCAATTATATTTCTTATAAAAACATTTTAACAGTTTCCCTAGAGTTAGCAATATGCATTCATACAATTACAACTAACCCATGTCTACTTTCTAACACTGTGCTTCTTCAAAGTAGAACAGGTACTTATAACTGAGCATTCCCAATTTTTCCCTACCTTTCCTTAACACTGCTGTCACACATTTCTTTTAGCATTTCTTGAAAGGCAGGTAGACCTCAATTTTTGTTTCTCTGAGAAAGTCTTTATTTCTCCTTTACTTTTTAAAAATAAATTTTATTGATACATAATAATAAAACATCCAATATATCCAAAATGTACAATCAATGATGTTTGGTTTAATAACATAGTTTTGCATTCATCACTTCAATCAATATTAGAGCATTTTCATTATTTCGATAATAATAATAAAAATAAGACAAAGGAAATTCCTCACCTCTCAATCTCCCTATGTTTCCTCTGCTGTACATACCTTCTATTTCTGGCTAACATTGAAAATTATTTATCTGGTTAATAAGCAGTTTTATTCATATATATTCATGTACCATATGATCTATCCAGTGTATGATCAATGGCTCTTAGTATAATCACAATGTCATACATTCATCATCTCAAAAATTTTAGAACAATTTCATTACTCCAAAAAGAAAGACTCCATTCCCCTTAGCATTACTTCCCTTGCCTTACATAAACACTAATCTAATTTCATCTTCCAAAATTGATTTATATTTACATTTTATATAACTGGAATCCCACAATATGTAGTACTCTGTGTCTGTTCTTCTTCACTTAGTATAATGTGGGTTTTTTGGTTTGATATTAACATTTTGTAGTATTAACCTAGATTTGTTCAACTTCAAAGAAAAAAGGTCTTATATATGCAGTTTTAATTGTATTCATATTTCACATAATGTATTTAGTTTCTAATAGCACAATCATACAGTATTTGTCCTTTTGTGTCTGGCTTGCTTCACTCAACATAATGTCCTCCAGTTTCATCCATGTTGTAATATGTTTCATGACTTCATTTCTTCTTACCATGGCATAGTATTCCATCGTGTGCATATTTCACAATTTGTTTATCCATCAGGTGATGGACATCTGCATTGTTTCCAGCTTTTGGCTATCATAAACAACACTGCTATGAACATTGGTGTGCAGATGTCTAATCATGTCACTGCTTCAGTTCTTCTGGGTATATACCTAGCAATGGTATTGCCAGGTCCTGTGACAACTTCCTTAGGCACTGCCAAACAGTCCTTCACAGTGGCTGTACCATTCTACAGTCCCAACAACAGTGAATAAGTGTTCTTATCTCTTCTCATCCTTTCCAATATTTATAGTTTTCTGATATTTTAAAATGAGTCTAATAGGTGTGAAATGATACCTCATTGTAGTTTTGATTTGCATTTTCCTAATTATTGGTGATGTTGAACCTATTTTCATGTATTTCTTCACCATTTGCATTTCTTCTTTGGTCAGTTATCTTTTCAATTCTTTTGTCCATTTTTTAACCAGATAGTTTCCCTTTTCATTGTTGACTTGTATGACCTCCTTATATATCATGGATATTAAACCCTTATTAGATATGTGATTGCCAAATATTTTCTCCAATTGAGTTGCTGCCTTTTCACCTTTTTGACAAATTCCTTTGAGGTGCAAAAAAGTTGGATTTTGAGGAGGTTCCATTTATCTATTTTTTCTTTTGTTGCTCATGCTTTGGGTATAAGTTTTAAGAGCCTACTAACTACCACAAGATCTTGAAGATGTTTTTCTACATTTTCTTCTAGAAGTTTTATGGTTGTTGTTTTTATATTTAGATCCTTCATCCATTTCTGGAAGAGCTTGAGCAAGATCGGTATTAGGTCATCTTTCATTGATTGGTAGAATCACCTGTGAAGCCATCTGGTCTTGGGCTTTTCATCTTTGGGAGGTGTATTAGTCAGGGTTCTCTCGGGAAACAGAATCAACAGGAGATATCCGTCAATGATATGAGATTTTAAAAGAGTCTCTCACGCAACCATGGGGATGCACAAGTCCAGGCTCCACAGGCAGGCTGCAAACCAGTGGCTCCGATGAAAGTCCAACGAAGGGTCGTTGATGAGTTTCTGGGAGAAGTTGCCTGTCCAATGA